>APFE031593148.1:37268-52227 GCA_000404065.3 Pinus taeda
TATATTTTGATAATTGCTATAGGAAATCTCTAGAAAGTTTTTTTTTAATCATTTTCATTTTATAAAAATTATTTATATTGATAATTTTGCTAAAGATTGTTTTTATCAAATCACTTCTTATTTTGGTGAATGATGAATGAATAATTCCATGATAATTCTGGTGAATGATTAATTGGTAATTAATCATTTGTTGGAATAATTTGAAATAAACCCCAACATCAAAATTCCAATTACTATAATGCCCTTCAAATCCTTTGAAAAGGATTTAAAATGCCTTTACGAAATACATTGAGAAAAAACAATAAATACAATCAGCAACAACCAAACATGAAAATCAATTTCGAAACCAAAATTTTCAGAGAAATGATTTACCTAAAAGCTCACTACAACATAACATTTGGGCCTCCCCGGACTAATCATCCAACCTCGGATTATTCAGCCATGGGTAGCATCAAATAATGATAACTGGACTACATATTGTCGCAATCGCGAACACATTCCAGAGGCATTTGCTTGTTTCTGGGCGTGTCAGTGCAATACTTGTAGATGGTGTAGTGCTTCCTCACCCATTTCAAGTACCGCCATTGCCGCCCATCCAGGTCTCTGAACTCCTCCTGATCCCACCACCACCGCCCCTACGTAGCACACACCGATTGTGGAATAGAAGCCTCACAGGCATCAACGTGGAATTCCCTGTAGGAGGCGATGAACGGCGCCTTGGCCCAGTCGGTTTTCTCCAGACTCCTCGGGTGGCCCAATCATCAGCATTCCACGGGCTCGAATAGATCTTCATCAGCTGGTTAAATGGGTACCTCGCGCCCAGATCCTTGCTGTTCTTGAACACCCGGATTGGTACCTCATCTACCAAAAATCTGCGTCCCAAAAAAAACATCACACCAAACCATATTAAACTAAAAGAGGTTCATTGTAAAATTACATGCTACATTTGCATTTGGCTCTGGTTCGATAATAAATAATGGGCTCGGGAGTGGGGGCTCAGACAATTTGGTACATGTTCCAAAGCACAGCATAGGAATGGTAATCCTTGGTAGGGTCGAACCAGAGGTATATTTGATGTTCTCTCTCACCCTTCCCACCTGTAAATACATTGGTTTGAAGAATGTAGGGTTCCCCAGACTTGTTCCCCAAGAATTCAAAGTCTATCTCATCATGCTCTGCAGTCTGACAAGAAAGCTGCTCGCACCAAAAGAAATATAGATACATAAATAGGTAGAAGCAGACTTAGACCCCCAAAAACCCCCAATATTATTATAAATACTTACATAAAGGGCGGTGACAGTGCCAGCGGAATTGTCAGGAACCAGCTTTATCTGCATACTAAAATGCCCAAATAAATATGTCGCCTTAGACTCGAACCCCGCACCTGCCAACCCATATTTCATCCCACATTGTTATTCCCATAGCTCATAAAAGGATAAAACAGCCCAAAAATATGCAGAAAGAAATCCAATGTATAATAGCTTACCATATTGTTTGTTGAGGAGAAGCTCGGTCTTTCGACTGCCATGGAATTGTTTGATGTGATCTGAGCCCCAACTAGCAAAATAATTGTTGTGAAAGGGCACACTCACTGGCTTCCTAAGAGTGGCAGCCATGGCAGTAGAATGGAGTAACAAAATGAGAAACAGAACAAGGAACTGTGTCCTCTTCATGGCTTCCAACGACCTTACTGGCGCCCGAAAATGAAGCTATGCAGAGGAAGGTGAACTTTATTTCCTAACGAGGATCCTAAGTATCTTCCCATTGAACGCCAAAGCTGCGAAAACAATTTATTGAGAAGTGATATAAATTTAGTTTTTCTAATTTAAATATCGAGCGGGAATGTTGAATGGTGCATTGAATACATGAAGTGAATTTCTAATCCACGCTGGTCTGGATGTCAGATTGTCCAATATCTACATTAATTACGTTGAATACTGGAGCTTTCCGGAGGTAGAGTGATCAAGTTGCCGGAATGTCCATGGATATGTATGGCTTTCATGCATATGTAGCATGCCTTCGGATGCACAAATGTCCCGTCACAAGTACTTAGCGCTCATTAAATAACCTATAGGGGTGGAAATAAGGCTCACCTTATTGGCATGGACGAAACCATGAGCTCATATCAGGTTCTGTTCTCTTAGTTTTGGTTATATATATTTATATGTATATGTGTGTGAGACACTTATCGTTGGAAGGGGCCAGTAAAACCAGTTTGCCTCCAACGAGGACTTGGAGGAGATCTAAGTAGAGTAGCGATTTATTAACTGAAATGGTAGCAGTCTTTATGCCAGGTGTTGTTAGTAATCAACCAAAAAAAGGGAAAGTCACAGGCCTTACTAGGAGCAAGCAATTTTGAATTCCAGATATGGATAAAATGGTAAAAAAGAGGATAAACTTCACATGACCATAATTTTTAACATGTAGCTCAAAAAGAGGATAAACTTCACATGACTATAATTTTTAACACGTAGATCACAATTTGGCATCTGACTTGTCGAAATAAAGGGAATTTAAATCAGATTGTGATTACGTGCCAAAATTACAATTTAAGGCCAGAATTTTTGAGAAATTTTAGAAGGAAGCTACAGGAGTTCTTAAAGGGCCAAAAATAGCCTAGTAGGTTGTGGCATTCTACAAGGCATAACTTGTATTTCAAAGGTCAAAATGATGAAAATGAATAGTCAATAGAAAACTATTGACGATAAAAACGCTCTGGTAAACCCAAAATTTGAGATCAGGTGAGATTCATTAGGAAACATCTTACGAGAAGTTGCAGGCATTGGAAAATGTGTAGTTCGCCTAAGACTTTTGGAGGGCATATTTTTCAACACATGAATCATAAATTGGAAAGTAAATAGTCAATGGAAATCTAATGATTAGTAGAAAATGATGGTGAACTCAAAAATGGAATCTGTGCAAGAAATATCAAACAGAACACCGAAGGTTACAGGTCATGATGACCATAACTGTGACAAGGGAGTTTTTCTAAACCTTTCCCTTGTTAATTGACTTATGAAATTGAATATGATATATGAATTTTTGTGCGGTATATGCACATATGTGCATGTTGAATGAGCACGTGTTTGACAATAGTATGTTGTAGTATTAATGCAAAATATGTTTGGAATCTAACCAAGGTTGTTGTATTGCTAAAATCACAATTGTCTGTATAACAACAATATCGAGCACATGCCATATAGGTTTGTTCTCTCGATTTCCGTGAATGCCTTGGTAAGATGGATCACTCGAGGGATTGTTAGTCAATGAAGGGGATACCTTAGCTTGGAAAGCCAAGTGCAAATAGACAGTGTGATTAATGCATTTACATGTAAAGTGAATGATCCAGTGGTTAAATTAGTCAATGAGCCATGAAATGGACTCTGAAACTAACGAATGTGTGATTATTCAACTAATCACACTTGACTCGATGCATCCTGGTTTGAGAACCTTGGTGGCTATGGTTTATGGCTCAGATAGTTGTGGAGTCAACATTCCATAGACTCTTATACATAAGTATTGGTTCACTTACATAATTTATTCTTGTATGTTAAGATATATGATTGTGAATTGAATTTGTAAGAATAGAGTATCTATGGATCAATTGTGATTTTATGAACATGGAATCCTTATTAACTATCATGGAACTTAGGATTGGTTTTGGTAAAATATATCAGACAAATGTTCTCAAACGGGCCATGGTGAAATAATATTTGACACAACATTAGTATTGGAAAAGCAAGAGTTTGGTTGCGAAGTGAGTTGATATGTAGGATTACATAACTGAAAATGCATACAAGAACGACAAGTAACAAGGATGATGTTGTATCTTTTTCTATCTCTTGTCACAGAATTGCTTCAGAAGATATAGAAGCCTCCTAGAGACAGTGTCTGGGTTGATAGTAGACCAGTACCTAGGGCATCTGAGAGGAGTTCTTTTGAAGATTATCTAATTTTTTTTAGCTACACTCCATATGTCACATAATTAGTTCAATAGCCTTTGTAAGGTAAACTCAAGAAAACACATAGATCAAAATAAACACTAGTAGATATGGCTAATCTCAAAGAGAAATGTGTTGATTCTAGTGCCCGACACACAACAATACACAGTTTAACATTGTTATTGTAGTATAGATGAACAGGAGGAAGGAAAGGAGGGAAATGAATGCAGAGGGCTAAACATAACATAGAATCCTAAGCAACAATCTCTAGTAGAAATATGGAAGAGTGAGGAGGTGAAAATGTAGAAAATGTGGAGCACGAATTAAGGTCGCAATATCTATGCCTCATGAATACATTTTTCACCAATTAGCATAAGTAAATATGTGCTTACATACAGGTAATGTAGGCTATCAAATAACACAAGTAAATCTGTGATTACGCAGGTACTGCAGGCTATCAAATAACACAAGTAAATTTGTGCTTACATAGGTACTTCTCACTACTTAGCAGCATACATACAACCATGAGAGAGTGAAACCAACAACTTCATTACACAATTTTAGAAGAGGAAAGACATACATGAAATTATATATGAAGGGGAAAACATACTGTGCATTGCTTCACTTGGAATCAACAAAACTGCTTCATTAATATTTGAAGATGGAATCCAAATCTTCAGTCGATTACATTTAACAATTGTATGTGCGCGAGCACCTTATGAACAAGAAAATTGAACCAAAGTTGATCTAATTAAGAATATTAGTTTTATTGTGCTAAGATCCTCCTCAGATTATAAACAAAATGTTATTCATCTGCTTAAGGATTCATGAGTTTTGCAAGTGAAAATGAGTTATTTTTATGTTAATTTTATGAGAAATTTTAACATAAATAAGAAACTGAATAGGAACATATAAATTTACAAAACATCACCAAAAACACATCACAATAGGAACATGATGGATTCCACCCCTCTTGGGCTACGTCTCCTTGGTCCAACTTCCAATGACTTGGGCCTCTCTACTATGATCAAATGTGTAAAACGATGTCTTTACAATGCTCAAATGATTCTGAAACCTACTCCAACGAGTCTAGAATGTTCAAAAATGGCTACCTAGCCTCTTTCTGTACCCATTTGGTCGAAAACTAGAGAAGTTATGACCTCTCCTAGTTTCTCCACTATTCGCTCTACAATTTGCCCAAAATCCGGTACCGAATCCCCATTTTCACCTCGTTTTCCGCTAACAAGCCACAAAATCTACCGAAATCTAGGTGGATTTGTCAGACAGTTAATTTGGTCGTCGAGGCCTAAAAACACGGAAATTAGGGTCATATGGGGGGGGGGGGGAATGCGCCCAAAGGCTAGCCCCCAATGCTGGCCCATTTTCCTCCGGTGGTCACGTAACCTTGGTGGTTAGGCATAGGGTGTTCACATGGCAGAGACCTTGGCGGTCAAGTGGTGGCGGTCTTCTGGGCGGTTAGAGAAAATGCTGGTGGCTTACGCATAAGGTGTCACATGGGGTGGTTAAGTCTGTCCAACCCTAAAACTTGACGATGTTAAAGTTTATAACAAATGCACCAACATAATGGTTAAGAACTGTGTGCATGGAGTATTGGAATTGGGCTCCATTGTGAGTTGGGAGGTTGTAGGTTCGACCACCACTGCCTCTACCTGATTTATGCAACAATTTTGGTGGCCTCTTGGGCTGCCATGTGGCAGCCTCTGGTTGGGCCACGTGTCAGCACGTGGTTGGCCATCATTTCAACCAATGAAAAACCATGAAATTCAGACCAGTCAGGATGTGCCACTTAACATGATTTCATTAGCCGAGAAGCACTTTGACCAAGTCAATTTCCACCTCACCTGCCCAATGAGTGCCACGTCAGTCGTACAGACTTCTCATTGGGCTGTCGGTTTTTTTTGAAAATTTTCATGTTTGAGAAAGCGAACAAAACTCGTTTTTGGAGTCATACGAAGTCTGTTTCACGTGAAACGATTTCTGTCGGATTTAGGATGACGAGCACTACACAATAATCCAAGTTCCACACCAATATGACAACTTTGAAATTTGAGCTATTTTTTGTGCACCTGATCATTCCTCCCCACTGGAAAACTTTTGGACCCCAAAATATCACTTTTAGTTGTCCAACAGGTGAGGTACACTTCCCTCACCTTTCCAATTTAGATCCATTCATCACTGACTTGGAACTTGTGATCTACACAATGCTTGTCATGCCTTGCTTTGTACTTGCCTTTGCTCTTTTCAAGCTGATCTTGCACTGTTTGATGTACCATTTTGAGTCGTTCAATGAAATCTTTGGCTTTGTCCATGTTACCATTAATAACAACATCCATCTTACTAAGATGATACAATACATAATGATGCAAATGGTAAACAAATTCCTCCACTTGATTCCTTTGACATAAGCTTGAATGTACATCTTGAAAGTATGTATTTTTCTGAACATAACTTTCATGCAAAACAAAATGATGTTTGAGGAAAGTAGTTATGCAAACTATAGGCCTAGAAAGTACATCAACAAATTTGTCGCTTATACATTTCTTATACCTTTTGACCAAGTGGAATAGTACAAGAAAACCCATTCAGTGAAAGTGTCTTTGTCGCTGCAACTTAAATACTACACCATTGTAAATTTCTGAATGAAATGAAATGGGCTTACCACATTGCATAAAGACTACGCCCATGGTATAGTTGCATACATCAACCTGAAACTCAAATGACTTTTTCAAGTATAGAAGAGCAAGTAGAAAGGCTAAACTAATCTTTTGTTTCAAAGCATCAAATGCCTCTTGTTATTTTCCTCCCCACTAGAAGACATTTTGCACAACTGCCAAAGAATGCAAATGAGCTACAATAGAAGTAAATTTAACAAAATATTTCCTTCAACATTGGGTTGATCCCAAAAAACCTCTTATGCAAATGAATATTTTGGGCATTGACGAATCCATAATGGCATCAATCTTGGAGAGGTCTACCTTCATCTCACCTTCTCCAATATTATGGCTCAAGTACATCAAATAAGTTTTACGCAACACATACTTTGGCATCTTCAATAACAAATGTTCTTGATATATGACATCAAGTATTTCTTTCTCACACATGACATGTTCAAAATGAAATTTTCTAAAAATGAAAATGTCATCCAAGTATACTATCATGTCTAGAAATAGCTTCAATACATCATTCATCACATGCATGAAAGTAGCAGGAGCATGGAAAAGACCAAAAATCATAAAAAGCCATTCAAACAAACCTTGCTTGGTTTTGAATGTCATCTTACATATGTCTCCTTCAACAAATCTACTTTAATGATAGCCACTCTTTGAGTCCCATTCATTGAAATGCTCTCCATTCTTCTTGGGCACCAAAACAATAGGTCCACCACATGGTTAAAGAGATGGTTGAATGATCCTTTTGTTCAACAACCCTTGGATTCGCTTTGTTATTTCTATACTCTCCCTTCTTGACATCCAATGCATGTCAATGTTAGAAAGAATACGCTTTTGTCGCAATGGTATTTCATGATGGATTCTCCTCTTGGGAGGTAATCCATTCTCTTTCTGAAACACCTCATCATCATGGTTACCCACATCAACCAAATCAGTTTTCAGTTTTGAATTACAACCATCAAACACTTCATAACCAACATCAACATGGGGTTTGATCATAAGAAGCACTAAATTCTTGCTTGAACTCACTAGTCTTTTCATTTTCCCTGCATTAACTAATGAAAGGTTTAGTTTCTTGCAACGAGCTCTCACAATATACTCCACACCATATTTGAAGAAGTGGTACTTGTTTTCATGATGATAGAAGATTGATTTTCTATCATAGAGGTAAGGAATACCCAAAACAATTCATGATATATCAAGTGGTACAACATCTAATTCAACTTCGTCAATGAAGTTTCCTGTGATTGCAAACCAAAGAATACATTTTCTTGTAACCTGTAAATTTGTGTCCTTGCATATCGAACCCAAGGGATATGGATTGGCATTTAAAATGGTTTTAAGATTAATTTTCTTGACTAATTCATCAGATATTAAATTAGCTTGAGACCCACATTCAAAAAGTGTGTTGACTTTTGTATGTTTTGAGATTACTCTCACATTAAATAATTCAATCCTTGTTTCTTCATTTGGAGTGCTAGTGTGACCATTTAATATACTAGTGCAAGTAATGAATTATTTTTCTTTTATATCCATGGCTGTAACTTTAGTCTCATCAATCGAATCAGATCCAAAATCCTTTTGAATGACAACATATGTCTTTTCTTTTCCTTTATTATTGAATTTCCTTGGTTTTATATCAGGATTAAGCTTCCAACAATTTGCTTCATCGTGACCCTCTTTGGAACAATGTTTACATATATTTTTCTGTCCTTCCTTTTTAATGGATGCATTTTTCTTTCCCTTGAAATCCTTTTCTTTTTATTTACCCTTAAATGGATTTTTACTACCTTCTTCTGGACTGTTTTTCCCTCTTGCCTCAGGATGAGCGGCTTGCACACGCACATCATCTAGATTATTGGGATTAAACATTAGGATAGTATGCCTAAGGTAAATTTGTAAACTGCCTATGTACTTCAACAACATATCTTGTGATTGCAAATCTACACCTAACATTAGAGACCTTTTATCAATTCTTCGGTGTAATCTTACACATTTTGAACTTTAAGTTATCAAAAGTTCTGCCAATTCATGATGGCTTTCTTCATATAAGCTAGAGGGTAGAATTTTTTTTTTAATTGCAGCAATGAAATCAAACAAAAAAATTGCATCTTACCGTGTTTTTTTATCTCCTCTTTTGTCTTTTATTTCCACCATACTAGTGCTACGCCCTCCATTCTCAAGGAAGCTAACTGAATCTTTCTGTCATCCTCTTGAAGGTTTTGAATTCTGCAATAGACCTCTAACTAATGAATCTAATTATCAAGCTTCTCTACATTCACTTCACCATTATACATGGGCAACTCAAATTTAACATCAAGTTTTAGTAAGGGTGATTTACCAGTTCCTTTTGAGGTATGTTGATGAGTATGAGTAAGGGTTGTGTTAGTGGAAGAGGGTGAAGATTCTTGTGAAGAAGAAGATGAAGAAGATAGTGGAGAGGGTGGAGGTTTACCTCCATTTCCATTGCGTCCTCCTGAAGAACCTTCTTCTTTGGGGGCTTTGGAGCTTTCACCCTGCAACCTGTTATTCCTCTCTTCATAGAGGACCTTCACCATCTTTGTCATATGAAATAAATCCTTCCTGAAGACCTACTTATCTTACGTCATGTTTGTAGGTTCTCTTTCATGACACATGCTCACTGGAGTCTCAACTGTAACTTGAGGATGAACTATTGTTGGAGATTGTGGAAACCTTGCCCTCCTTCCCCTTGACCCAACTTTAGGGCTTCCAACCAACTTCCCTTCTCCTTTATTGAGTTTTAACCTTGTAAGTATGACATAAACTTGCAAACAGTTAAATCCTTCTTGCACAAAGCACCTAGTGCTCTGATACCAAAATTATTTGATTAAGAATATTAGGTTTGTTGTGCTAGGATCCTCCTCCGATTATAAACAAAATGTTATTCATGTGCTTAAGGATTCATGAGTTTTGCAAGTGAAAATGAGTTTTTTTTATGTTAATTTTATGAGCAATTCTAACATAAATAAGAAACTAAACAACAACATATAAATGTACAAAACATCACCAAAAACACATCACAACAAGAACATGATGAAGGAGTTCACTCCTCCTGGGCTACGTCTCCTTGGTCCAACTTCTAATGGCTTGGGTCTCTCTATTATGCTCAAATGTGTAAAAAGATGTGTTTAATGTTAGCACTCTGTAATTTTTTGAGGTTGCAGAAGAAAATCACAAAGGTAACCACAAACCACTTTGGAAGTTGGGATCTAGCCCTACCAGCTTCAGAGAGGGCTCTCTCTATGAGATTTAACTTTGTTGTATTTAGATGTTAGGCCAGTTATGAGTGTTCAAAGTTTGATTTTAAAATTGATTGGTTGATTAAGCTCTTGAACTTTCCATTGGGCTATGGAGTCTACAGTTCAACAGGGGCCTGTTTCAGATTTTAAAAGGAGTTTCACATGGAAAGATAGCTAAACTAATTGGATCCTTTATATTTAAATGAAATGGAATGGAAGAAAAGATATAAGTTCAATTGAAGTTAAAGAGCAATTAATAATTCCTTAACATGAACACTGTGGAATATACGAATTCTGCTCAGCAACCACACCGCAGTAATCTACAAACCAAGAAAACATTGAAAATATCTACAAGCAGAAGCAGAGTGTATTTTTCAATAAATTTTGTTCATTGACTTTCTATAAAATAATTCAGATTCCAGAAAACATGAGCATGGAAACAAAGTAATAAAACATTAACAGTGAGAGAAGCAATTCACAAAATAGTCCAACACATGAATCCTATGAAGAATGTCCTTTTTACTATTGATCAACCCATGAAATGAAAGTACAATAGCATTCTGGAATGTAAAAATCCACACAGAAATCAACCCTTGATACTTCAAAAAGAGAAGTATTTATAAGATATTTACAAAATCTCCTGTCAAAACTAGCTAGGATGTATTTAGGAATTCCTAAATTGAATCTATCCAACTTATTACAAAAATTTAGGAAAATTTGAACTGTCTGAAGTGTTGGCACTAAATTTGTGGAATTGTTGACTGTCTGGTCCTTTGAATTTTGCTGTGTTATTGATGCTGATTTGTACAGCCAAATCCTTTGCTTACTCCAGTAATTCACATAATTTATCCCAGCACTGCTCACTAAGGATAGTTGTCTTCAATTACTTTCTGTAAACCTCATCCACTTCAGTGTATTTGGCAAAAGTCGGTTTAGAGATAAAGATATGCTTAATCTCGTATTGGATATCCAGATCATATGCCAACGCTTCCAAGAATGTTTTTCCTGTCATGCCCATTCTTCCTCCTGTAACTTTAGAACTGTCTTTAGCCTTGGTCATCAATTCCTTACTGTAATTGTACCACATACTGAGCTCATCATTTATTACTAATAAATGAGGAAGTCCTTTTCTGTAGAGGGCTTCCAGCTTGTTGAAGAATCTTTGTACACCAATGTCCAGAATTTGATACTTTTCTTCAAGTTTCCTTATCAAATTTTTCTTGGTCAACAACTTTTGACCTCCAGTATAGTTATTTTTCTATCTTTAGTCTCGAGCTCTTGTAATTCCTGTTTGTTTTGAGAGTTGAGGACTCGATGAGCTCAGTAGTTTCACTGGGTTTGTCACCCAACTATTTTTTGACTTCTTCAATGGCTTCATTAGATCTTTCAATCAGTTCATGTTCCTCAAATATAATTTGTATATATGGCCAAATATCTATCATATCTTCATTTATCTGTTTCCAAATATTTTCTTTGACCTGAGCCAGGGTATTACCCATGGAAGTATCTTTTTCCGTCTATTGCAATCCCTGGGACATTGCATGAGATTATTGCATCTCTGTCATGAGAGAATTCTCATAGATATTGCTTTTCTCCTGTAGGATCTTCATATGATGTCTTAACTTCTTTATTTTTTCTCCCTGTATAGACACATTTTCCAGGGATTGGGCCAACTTAATTGAATCATCTGCAATTGATGTGGGAAGTATTGTAGAAGAAGATGCTCCCACTGTTGTAGCTACTGCAGGAATACTTGGTTGAAGTAGGGATGCAATTGATACTACATCAAGAGGAAATACTCCAAGTTGTGAAATTTTCTCCTTCTCTTTGATCAACTTGTCCATCTCTACTTCCATCTCGTTAATCTATGCACTCTACTCCACTAGTAGCTTCAACATTTCTTCTTTTTGTAGTTTTGTCTCTCCTAAATCCTTTACTTGGGGATATTTAGTGGCAAGCAACTTTAGTTGCTTCCTTAGAGATGTTATATCATCACTCTTTTCCCTTAATTATCTCCTCGGATTTTGAATTACCAGGATCAAAAACTGCTTTAATCACCATTTCCTCCAACTATTTAATTCTATTATCTTTGTCTAGGGAGGAAATGTTCTTTAGTTTGAGCTGAGATTGAACATTCTTCAAAGATAGCTGTAGTTTGGAGGCAATAAGGGTAGTCTGTGTGAAGGTTGAATAGACCATTTCTCCTGTTTGCCTATGCATATCCATTTGATCCAAAGGATGAGCATCCTTTGCCTCAAACTCAAAGGTAGTCTGCTTGAAGTTAGCTATTGATTTTGGTTGTGGAATCTGTGCCTATAAGAATTCCATATGCATTCTCCCCTTCTCTGTGTCATAGGCTGAAATGAGCCTATGCTGGATTGAGGAAGATTACTTCCTGAATTGAGCATATATGTCATCATGGAGGGCTTCATTCCTCTATTTGATTTCTCTATATCTTTGGAAAATATCCATCTACCTCTGTTTTGTGAATGTCTCTGGTGTATGAGGTGTTGTAGTTGGAGTATCTTTAGTTGTTGAGGATGATGGAGAATCAGTTGTACTACTGTTAAACTTCAAAGTTTGAAAGCTAGAGAGCATAATGGTACCCTATATTTCCTCCTGTGGTTGAAAATCTATCTTAGAAATTGTCTTAATCTTCTTTGTATAGATCTTGAATTCTTTGGCTGAGAGTTCAATGATTGTAGGGGAGTCGTCCTCTCTTGGTCTTTTCTCAGTCTTTTCTATGGGTATAGGAGTATCTGAGGAAGTTTTGGAAAGAACCTGCTCTTCAGCATCTTGCAATCTGTTATCTACCCAATTTTGTTGGTTCATGTACTTCTCTATTTATGGTCTTTGGGTATGCACATAGGGAGTTGTCTTTTATTTCAGCATTAGCTTAGAAAGTACCCCAAAGGGGTCATAAGACCATGTAAATCCAAGAGGGAAATTCATTTTTTTGATCATGAGATCTTCCTCTCCTGTTGCTTTGTTGTTACAGATAAAAGGTCCTATATGTGTCTTAATTATGAATTGAGACTTTTTCTTAGCTGCCAGAAAATGGATGTTATCTGAGTGGATTATTTGCGTGATGTACTACAAGGAAAATATCATCATTGGAATGTACCTGGGTAGCTTATATTGTTGGCATTATGGCACAAGTTTGGAGCCATGGCATAGGTGTCGTCCTTGATGGCAACTCTCTTGGGTAACAGATCTCAATTCAGGCTTTCAGAATGAAGGAAAAGACATATACGCAGGTCCATCTAGACGAAGATGCGTATACACGTGGGTTAGACGTTACAAAAGTGTGTATATGTTAAAGAACTTACCTTTGGTCTGTGGTAGTTAGTCATTGGTATTTGAACCTATGGGTTTGGACCATGGTACCTCGTCAGAAGTGTTGATCCCATGTATTGGGTCCGTGGTATTGGTTTATTATGGTTTTGGACTGTGGTATTGTGAAAGGCCTAAGACTATAAAAGAGGAAGGAAATCATGTGGCAAAGAATCATCTGAATTATTATGGAATATCTGATAAAGTGCTAGATTTGGAATACTAGTAATTGGGTTATGGTGCAAATCTGGATCTGAATGAAGGAGGAACCTTAGCACAAAGAGAAGGATAAGTTCTATTGATGGGTCATAATTTTTAAGCTTGAATGATAGTATCTTTGTATGATTTTGATATGTTATATGTGGCGTTTGCTTGATCTATAACACTGATAATCTAGGTTAATTAGTGTTCGAATATCTGAAAGAGTGAATTATCCTTTATAGATTTGTACGCAGGTTCAGTGAAGCGAATGCGCGTATACACGCTGGTTCAATGAATGAAAACAACGTATACGCAGGTTGTTCCAAACACAAAAGCGTATGCACGCATGTTGCAGGTTATTGAAATAGCATATATATTTTGAGTTGTGATCTAGCTGCTTCTGTTTATTGCTGCTGTGTTCTGGGTTCAGATTTTGGTGTGTGGTTTCTGGTACTATGTTTTAGTTACAGTTGTCAGAGAAGTATCTACTTGATTCAGATCTAATTGGTGAAAAGGAGATTGGTTGATGGAGAAATTCTTGATCATTGATTGATGTTCATGGATTCAGTCTGAAAATTTATGAAACGTGGTCCCTGGAAGAAAGAGAAGGTTGTAGCCTTCTGTAGGCCAGCACCTACATACTAGTATCTTGGCTAGTGCAAGAGCTAAAGGGGGTTGTAGCTCCTTTCCAGGAGAAGCTGGAGAACGAGAGAGGGTTGTAGCTCTCTGCAAGTTGCAGCCTGCGTACTACTAAGGGACTGCACCAGTGCATTGAAAAGAAGTTTCTAATTTAAAAGAAGATAGAGACAAATTGCAGCAGGTGGTTTTCACCAACATTGGGTTTCCACCTTATATCTTGTGTTCTTGTGTGTGATTGTCTTTCTGCTCTGTTTTACTGTTCCTGGTTACTGGTTATTTGATTGTGAAACACAGATTAACAATCAACATCAGAAAGATAAAGTAAATTAAAAGTTTGCTTTGTATACGCGGGTTTCCTTCTGTATAGTTGTGTATATACGCGGGTTTAATTAACTGAAGTAGCCTATATCATTTGATTTTGAAAAAGGAATATTTGACTTGATAATACTGATTCGCCCCCACCCTCTCAGTATTATTTCGAACAATTGGTATCAGAGCAGGGCCTTCAGAAGAAGCTTGATCACTTGAAGGAAGATCTTTCATCATAAGCAACTACGAGAGGGAAGCATCAATCAGGCCACCGATTTTGTATGGGACAAACTTCATATATTGGAAGGTAAGAGTTACTCCCTATCTTCAATCTCTTGGTACAGAAGTCTGGGATATCATAGATATAGGGTATACTTTTCCATCAGCAACTCCTACAGATCCGGCTGAGAAGAAGAAATATGAAACAAATGTAAAGGCAGTCAATCCTCTATTAGGATGTCTATCTGAATTAGAATTTATCAAGGTTATGCAGTATAAATCTGCAAAAGAAATATGGGACAAGATTGTACTGAGCTATGAAGGAGATGATTAGGTAAAACGAGCAAAACTTCAAACCCTCAGAATT
>APFE031593148.1:60906-74903 GCA_000404065.3 Pinus taeda
TGTGAGCATCACCTAATGCAATGAGTGCTAAGTGAACTATTAAAAAATCATGAAAAATTAGTCAGTTACGACTACCTCTCATGGAAGTGGTCATAGATGAATGACTTACTTAACGCAGTTGAATCCCAAAATGATATCTAATATAATGCACTGCGGAAACCCCTTAATACTTAGATTTTTATTATATCCTTTATAATTATTTAAAGATTTTTATTTTATATCCTTTTCAGCTATACACCATGGTAATTTTTACTTCAGATTATAGTTTTTTAGAATATTTTAAAATTGAATTAATAAACTAATATTTTTGAGAATATTTTGAAATTTATTAAAAGACATAAAAATCTTGGTTGGTCGGATTCTAAATTATTTCAAAAATTGAACAACAATAAAGGCGATGTCATGATATTAGGGATAGAATTTGACAGTGAAAGGGAAGCTGGAAAATTTGATGAGGTCTATGATAGAGATGGATGTCATCCTAAGAGTAGTTTTAAAATTAGCAACAACATCCATCCTCAAGCCACACATGATCTGGTTCACATCTCAAAATGTAAATTTTCAATTCTGGAAATTTCTCGGATGTGTCAGGGGGTCGAGGTAGTTCAACATTTGTTGGTGGTTATGTCAGGACCTCGCAACTTTGGTAAGCCCCTCAAACCAAATCAAATCTAGTTTGTCACACACAATCTATCTATTTGCATCGTTACACTCAACGTGGATCCCCATATAAAAAATATTTACTATTCTGGGTGTGAAATTTCAAATTTTCAAATTTTCACTAATGGTCGAATCCATGAGTCTATTACAGAGTGTCTGTCTTCATGCACTCCTCTAACATCCAATTTGGGGGGGGGGGGGGAGTATCCATCTCTCATGCAATCATGGAATTGTGAAGTTGATCATCTCAAATAATATCTTTGTCTGAAATCATGCTCATTAGATGTTCTCTTTTGTGATCATCTCCTTGGTCTTCTTGTGAATCTTGCACTTCAAATCTTCCCGCTCATTACACTTGCAATCTCCCTGTGTGATGAAGAGCACAAAATATATCACGCGAATCAAGTTCCTCTCATTTCACCACACCCCAACTGGCTTCACATAGTTATAATGATGGTATCCTTCCTACATTCCTTTGATGACCATGATACCTACGCAATTTTTCACCAGTGGCAGGTGGGTGTTTTGTCATATTTAGAGCGTGTCAAACTTGGTTCCATCATTCAGAGCATTCACAAGATTGTTCAAAAATATTTTATGTTCATGTTAAACTAGGAATCTGACATCTTAGCCAACTTGTCTGATATTTCTTCTATCTTGGGTGACTGTAATGCATTTTATCATTTTCCCAATAGTACATCCAATGAAAGTCGCTTCGCGCATTATGATCTTCACCATGTAACATCTTTCTCAGAATTTTGTCAAGTAGGTGAGGCACTTCAGCCTACGTTGATGGCTATGGCAGGTCCTCACTATCTTGACATGACCAAAAAGAATGATCAGATCTATTTATCCATACCAAATTCCCATCGTGATCCCCTCTCTTGAATCAGGAGCCCAAATTCTCAAAGAGCACGAGTCTATCAAAATAGACATCACAAATTATATGATCCAATCGTTGAATGGTTGGAACAATATTACTTGGCCAGTCATGTTGTAGGTAATAAGATTTAGTCCTTCCTCGCACTCGCTAAGAAAATTGGTGCAAAAGAACACACACTTGCAAGAGACCTTCAAGGTTTGTTGAAAAATGATAGTCACTGAAGAGGTAAGCATGTGTGTTGGGTGGTTGTGAGACATCTTTCTACCCACAGGCAAGACCTTCTCTCTTGTGTGAAAGCTTTTTAGGTTTTTATATTTTTTGTTGCACACTTTTTCTTATCTGTTTTAATAGCCTATATCTTTGTGGTTGCAGGTCAGGTATGCCTATGGTGGTTTCACTGGAAATTTCATTTCATGTAACCCAGACCATTTAGCGTAGGAGTAGTAGTGTTTGCTTTCTTACTTGTCTTTGCTTTCTGGTTTGCATGTTTGTTTACTTGCTGACTTGGTTTGGTTTGTTTGGTTGCGTGCTTTGCTTGCTTGTTGTCTTTTTGCTTTACTTTTCTATTTTTTCTTCACTTTGTTTTGTTTGCTTAATATCATGCTATTTTTGGTTTTGTCAATAAGTGTTTCCCTCTACTAAGTTTTGGCTTTTGAATGAGTATCTGGTTGAGATCCAAGGAGTCTTGTGACACTGCAATGCATGTGTTCTCGCATGACTCCACTGGGGTACTGTCCAGGCCTACTGGCAGTGGAGCAACACCAGAGATGAAAACTTATACTCTGAAATTTTTTAACTCACGAGCCAAACTACCCTTCCCATTTTTGAAACACTGTGATCAAGCTTAAACTTGTTGTTGTGTTTGATTGAGTTGGCGAAAGGTGAACCATGTTTGTGTTGAAAATAGCAACAAGAAATGATAAAAATAGAATCCAGAATATTCTAATTTTAATTTGTCCTTGAATTAAAATTGTGAATTAAAATTCGAATTTAGTCTCACCAGTTGCTTGAAAAATAAATAATTAATTAATTATGGATCAATTAGTTGGAGAAATTCAAGTTAGAAGTCTTTCTAAAGTCATGCAACAGTTATCCCTTAAATTAAGGAGATTATCCCTTAACTAAGGAGATAAGGCTGAGTTATATTTGAGTTGTAATTAGTTAGCTCAATTTACTGATTTAAGTCCAGTTAAATTAGTTCCAAACTGTTTGAGGAACTAATAGTGAGTTATCAGTCAATTGATGCATGCATGCACTCAATGAGTGTACCCCAAATGACTGAAGATTCCCTCATTAGAAACTCATGCATGTCTATTATGAGAAAGACCCAGTTGAGCTAAATGTTAAGGACAGGTTATTTTCAGTTGCATGTGTTTTCCTATAAAGGAAACTCATCCATGCAGTCAAGGGAAGGTTCCTTGAGGATTTTGTAGTTCTCACATGGTGTAGGATTAGTATGAGTGATCAATATTCCACTTGGTAACAGGAGGATCACCCAAAGAAACTACGCAAGGAAATAGGAGCTTGAAGGGCCAAGGAGAAGCCTTGTGAGAAGCTTTGATTGCCTGTGAACATCCAGGAGGATTGTACTGAGAGCTGGCTAGCAGTGAGATCTAAGGCTTTGTATAATTCTGATGTATTTCCACCTTGTATGATAATACAGATAGCGGGGTTTTTTAGCTGAGGCTTTCCCCTGAGTATTTTCTGTGTTTCATGTGCATTGATTCTTCTTCTTATGGTTATATGTGTTCAACTCTGATTTAGCTCGATCTTTAATCTTCCACAAATTTGATAGTAGAAGTAGATTATAGTATTTTGCTTTGGCATATTGCATTATCGAGTTGATCTACAGTTAGATTTTCTACATAGATCTCAGAGGTAGATTTGTAGAGAATTTGCAGGAAATTCTACATGGTATAAGAGTAGAGTTTATCGAAGCAGTGAATAGTATATGGAGAAGAGAATTTGAAGTTTGAAGTTCAGGGTTGCAGGTGCAAATCGAATTCATCTCATACTTCAAGGTTGGTCAATGGCGTTCTATGGCTTGAGACTCGAGTATGCCTTGGAAGGAAGCTCGAATTACATAGCATGGAAAGATCGCATGGAGGTTGTATTAGAAGACAACGGTTTGAAGGATTTCATTGATCAAGAAATCTAAAAGCTAGCTTCAACTAATGCACAAGAGTTGGTTGAGTGGAAGAAGTGTGTGGCGAGGGCGAGATGGATCATCCTTGAGGGAGTTCAAGACGATATTGTCTCGAGTCTCCATGTGAAGGATACTCCATATTCAATGTGGAAGACAATGAAGGACCTCTACCCGAATAGTAGCGACTAGAGGAAATTGGCGCTCAAGAATAAGCTTCAAAGAATCAAGATGGAGAACTGTGATACTATTTCGACATATCTAAACAATCTCACCACTTGTAGGGATGAGCTTAGCAGTGTGGGAATAGCTACTGCTAATGATGATATGGTGAGCCTCGCTCTCCTTAGCCTTCCAAAGAGTTGGAATAACTACCAGGACTCTGTGAATGGAAGGGAGCAGATCTTATGCAGGAGGAGATTAGGAGGAGTACACGAGATGGTTCTTCATCCAAGGATGATGAAGAAAATTTGGCCTTAGCAAGTAAGGCAAGGAAAGGGAAGGAGAAGGATTCTCATTCCAAATTGAATTCTTCTCATGGAGGGAAGAAGGTTGACAAGTCTAAAGTGAGATGCTTTACTTGTCACGAAATGGGTCATTATACGACTAATTTCCCATTGAAGAAGTCCAAGGGATCCTCGGAAGGATCTGAAGGTGAGGAATTAGCCTCTCAGTTCGAGATGGACTCTACCCTTATTGCATGCATGGTGTCATTGATGATGGGTTGTGGTTGGTATCTTGATAGTGGAGCCTCATTCCACATGACCGACGATAAAATTTTATTCAGTACCTTGGAGGAGAAAGACCTCAAGATGCACATAGAGATGGGTGATGATGTAAGGTATAGTGATTTGGGAGTGGTCACAGTTGCTTTTAAGAGGGAGCATGGAGCTCTTATCACATTGACAGATGTGAAGTATGCATCTGTACTGAAGAAGAATTTGGTATGGATCACAATGTTGGAGGACAAAGGCTACGATGTTGTTTTTAGTAAGGGAAAGGTTTTCCTTAGACACATCACCACAGGACAGGTGAAACAGATCGGTTCACGAGTTAAGAACCTGTATGATCTTGAGGTTCAAGATGCATGCAAAGCCTTGAGGAGCAAGGAAAATGTTAGAGACTTGGTGGTTGAGAGGGAGAGTAAATTACCTCTCAACATACAGCCCCAGAAGAAGCCTCAGACAATTGTGGAGGAGCCATAATTGGAGATGCTGAGAGGAGACCGAGTGGAGGCATCCACTCATGCAGAGACCTCCAGTAGGGGGCAATTTTGATCCAGGTGGGTAGAGGGAGCACATGCAGCCATACCTCCAGGTGTGAGGTGGGATGATGTGAAGTGATAGTCCCAAAAAGGCTGAAATTGGGCAGGGTCCATTGAGAGGTTTTATCTCATGGATCGTACCTTGCTACAGGAGCCAAAAGTATAGAGTAGTGGGAGGAATCAGTGGGATTGATTTAGTCAAAGATAAAAGTGACAAAGGCTAGAGCAGTCATATACTAAAGAGAACATATAAGGATTGACAACATTACAAAAGTGTTGAGTCACCAGAAGCGTAGAATTTTCAATCGACAGAGTCAATAGCAGTCAGAGACTTTGATGACAGATGCATCATACTGATTCAGGTTGGATGTTTTTTTTTTTTTTTTTTTTTGTGGAGTTGCTGGAGCAAAAACACTAGAGAGAAGAGTTGCATGCATAACATTACAAAGGTTCACGATCGAGATTGAGTTCAATTCCTTTCTTGTTGAGAGGTAGTGTTGAAAATGGCAACAAGAAATGATAAAAATAGAATCCAAAATATTCCAATTTTAATTTGTCCTTTGAATTTAGTCTTTTGAATTCATGCAACAATTATCCCTTAATTAAGGAGATAAGATTGAGTTATATTTGAGTTGTAATTAGTTAGCTCAATTTACTGAGTTAAGTCCATTTAAATTAGTTCCAAACTGTTTGAGGAACTAACTGTGAGTTATCAATTAGTTGATGCATGCATGCGCTCAACCAGTGTACTCTAGATAACTAAAGATTCCCTAATCAGAAAATCATGCATGCCTATTCTGAGAAAGACCCAATTGAGCTAAATGTCAAGGATAGGTTACTATGAGTTGCATGTGTTTTCCTATAAAGGAAACTCATCCATGCAGTCAAGGGAAGGTTCCTTGAGGATTGCGCAGTTCTGACAGTGTGTGGGATTAGTGTGAGTGACTAGTCTTCCACTTGGTAACTGGAGGATCACCTAGATAAACTGCAGAAAGAAATAAGAGCCAAGGCTTTGTATAATTCTGATGTATTTCCACTTTGTATGATAATACAGATAGGGGGGTTTTAGCTGAGGCTTTTCCTTGAGTATTTTCTATGTTTCATGTGTATTGATTCTTCTTCTTAAGTTTATATGTATTCAGCTCTGATTTAGCTTGATCTTCAAGCTTACGCAAGTTTTATAGTAGAAGTAGATTATAGTATTTCACTTTGCTATATTGCATTATCGAGTTAATCTACAGTTAGATTTTCTACATAGATCTCAAAGGTAGATTTGTAGAGAATTTGCAAGAAATTCTACAGTCTATCCATGGGGTAAGTTGGGAAGCCGAAGTAACCCGAATAGTGATTCAATACTCCCTGAAAGATGAAGGCCCTATGCTGTCAATGGACCAAATGAGAAGGTGGAATTCAACCAGTGTGTCACCAAGTGTTGTATCGGCTGCAACACCCTCCAAAATTTTGGCATGCATCCAATTTTGGAGCCTTCCTTGGGTTTTTCCTTGATGTTTGCAAACACTCAGCCTCATCCCGTGAGCTCATGTTGAGGCATTGCACCTTCCTCGCTTGACCTTTCGCGGAGATCTGTTAGCATGTTGTTCACAATGTCATGATTGCAACCATGTTCTCGCCATGCACAAAGTCTGTCTTCATGTGTACAAGTTGTATTCACTATGTAAACATCCTTCGCACTCACACACGGAGTTGTATGCACTGTCACGCAAGTGTCGTCGTAGTTGTTCAATGTTCTATCACAAGTGTCGTGCTTGTCGCTCGCATCGTCAGTCAGTCACACTAAGTGTATGTTTCTTGATGGTTCAAGGTGTATTGTCATCAAGTCATGTTGAGTGTGTTTTTGCAAGGTCATGCATATATGAAGTGACTCCTTCACACACTTAGTCATTTTTTTGAAGCTATGTCGACCGTACCAACCCCAACAACCAGACCAACCCCAACAACCGGACCTTTGTTGAGCCGCACTACGCAGTTTCAGCCCTAAGTGAACATGTACTACTACCTAGAATTGCGCAGAGCTTGAGGCTTCCTAGGCAGTCTGCATTGTGAAATCTTAGAATCGACTCGACTGACTATCACAAGAACAACACAGAAGTCTCCTAGCAAGCCATCTCAATATGCGCTACTCATAAGCAAATCAACGAAGCCTCCAGCTGGTCAACATGAGAGTTTGACCGGGCAATGACCTCGGGCCTCACTTCTCTAAAAAATTGCGCAAAATCTACCAAGCATGTCGACTTCCGCTAACTAAAGAAATTGCGCAGACATGTCGGTCAGACAACCGTTGTTTATCATTGCACTACCCTAAAAATTTGCGTAGATTTTCAAGCCAGTCACCCTGTCAGCCGGCTTGTTGCTCATCCTGAAAGTTGTGTAGTTTCCACGAGCAGTCTCCCAACTGCCCAACATCCTACTTAGCTCAGAAATTGCTCAAGGATGTCCAGTAGGCTAGCCTCCCAGCTTTGCGCATTTTTTTCCTACAGCCTCCTATAGCCCGCTATCAAATCCCCTGAAAAATTGCGTAATTTTTTCCAGCAGCCCGCTACCAACTCCCTGGAGAAATTGTGTAGTTTTTACTACTAGTCTCACTCTGCTGCCTACACTGTCTCCTTGAAAAAATTGTGCAAATCTGTCATCCAGCCGAGCCAGATTCCGCAGACAATCACTGTTAATTTGGATTGCCCATCTTAGCCTCCCAGTGACCTTTGCACAGTTTTCATGGACAGTACCCGAAGCCCACATCTTGGCTCGAAATCTTCCTTGCACAGTTCCAGAGCCTTGTCCTCTCTCCTAGTCACCTACATCCGAAAGTGAAAGATAATTCATCATGGTAGACTAGGAGATTTTTGGATTTGATGTCATTTCGTCACGAGTGATTGCATATACAAGTACATGGATGATACATGGCATGACAACGAACGGGATGAGGAAGGAGCGAATGCAAGGAGACTTTTTCACAAACAGACGAACACATGAAGCATGCCAAAGTACAAGCGGAGGAGATACATGCACATGCAACATCAAGCGAACACCAAGACCATTAAAGACTCTGCACACCTTGCCATGTGGAGGTGAAGCTATGATACACCAAGAGCACATCCATCACTCAACGACAATGCAACTCGATATGCACACCAACAGCAACATGAACATACCAACTCTATCGTGTTGAGGCACATCATGAGTCATCTCGGTCACATCACTACTGTGGGCCACATTGCTATAATCAATGTAATATAATGCGGAAGTCCAAGAGACCCACATGTAAATTTGAAGAGTCATGTAAAGTTGAAAAGTCATGTAAGTCAAATAGTCATGAGGGAAGTCAAACATTCACAAGGGCCAGTTTCATCCTTGGCTATAAATACCCCTCATTTGTACATGAAAAGGGTTTTTTTCACCTTGGCTCCTCCCACATAGGCTTAAGAGTCTGTAACCTTTTCTTTGAGAAGTGAGCAGTGGCTCAAACGCCCCACTGTTGGGGTTAGTGATGTAATGTTGTATGGATGTGTCTTGGAACTTTCACTTAATTCATAAGCATGTTAACATGTCAACATTTTTTCACACATGTATTATATTCGTTTGTAAGACTATTCTTTGGACGCTTGTAATGTATGTTGCTTGAGCCTGTATTAAGACAGTTGAACTATTTTGGTTGTTTTAGTACATACGCTATTGGAAATGTGTTGTATTAGTTGTTACACTATCTCGCCCGTGTGGGCTATCCCCCCGGACACTCGACGGATTCATTCTTGTAAACTTGTTATAGTGACAGTCGCACTCGTGTGGACTATTCTGCTCAGTGTTGTATGTGTTATCCATTCACTGTGTTTGTGATTGCCACATCTGCATGGACTACTTCACCGAAAGATGCACATGTCTTATTATGTTGTGTGTCTCTAACAGAGTTGGGACAATTCCCTTTCGTCTTGAGATTCACTTCAACCCTCTCCCTCTACAGTGAAAGAACCTTCACACAAGTAACACTAAGCACTCACCAGGCACATGAACCTCATTGTTCGAAGACAAATCATACGACTCTCATGTGCTGACAAGCAAGAGCTGAGGCAAACCTTTAAGATAATGGCAACCGGGCCATCATACCGGATGGGACTCCTACACCAAATGGTGTGAGGTCTAGTTGGAACTTCATACTGAGGAGATCCCCTAAATGTTAGCGGGTCCAACATCGTCAACAAGCCGTTTAGAGTTATACACCATGGTCATTTTTACTTCAAATTATAGTTTTTTTTAATATATTAAAACTTAAATAACAAATTAAGTTTTTTTTAGAATATTTTGAAATTTATTAAAAGACATAAAGATCTATTGATTTTGTTGATTAAATTCTAAAATATTTCAAAAATTGAACAACAATCCATGCCTTAGTATAATGGATAGTAAAATTCACCAAATGATTTTATTTGCCCATTAAATAAATACGGTTAAAAACATTCTTTGTTAAAATATCAAATTTAATGAGTGTTTCAAATTTGAAGTTCCCACCCTAACAAATAATACCTTATTAAACCATCGCACACTTTTATTTCTACATTCATATGTATCAATCAATCACGAAGCAATTCCATGGTAGACTGTAAGAGAGATTGAATGGGAAGGTGGTGCTTGCTCAAACCAATATTCTCGTACCATAATGAAAATTTGTGGCATGATTCTCAATTCTCTGTTAGGATGATTGATATTTCTAGGTTAAGTAGTTGAATTTGGTAAATATGGTTGCAAATTTTTAACCTTGTGAGCAGTGTATTAGAGCTCCATAGATTCACAGGGGGAGGGTAATAGTCCAGATATCTCAGTTACCAATTCCTTTGGATGATAATAATAACCAAGGAATTGGTAACTGCATGGATTCATTTGGGGATCGTAACAGTCTAGATCTGTTTAGTTATAATTCTCGATGCTCTCTCGGCTCTCATCGTCTAGTGCAAGAGAGGTCAACATGTCGATAGCCAAGATTTGCAGACCATGCATTGATATGTCTTTATATTTGAGAATGTCTCTGAGATTGCTTATGTCAAAGACTATCTCAAAGATCTCCTTCCTTAAATCTTCCCTATGATGTGAAGCCTGTACTGCTTGCCACCATTCTTACAAGGTGGACAACGAACTTGACAATCTTGATTTCTGATTTGTGGGTGTTGGAATTTATCTATGCAAAGTCCTATATTCTTAGAAAGAAGTTCTTTCTTGCTTGAAATATTAATTACTATTATTAAGTTAAATACAATTATTTAATAAATAATAAATAAATATATATATATATATATATATATTATATATATATATATATATATATATATATAAGTTTTCAGAAATTTCAATTTACATTTGAAAAAAACAAATTATTTAACAAACCACTTTATTTAAAAACTTTAAGAATATCATATATATATAAATTAATCTAAATATCAATATAATTAAATACAATTATTTCATAAATGTAAAAAAAACTAATTATAACCAATTTTCAAAAACTTCAATGTAAATCTTTACCTAAATTCTCTTTTAGTTATAAACAAACGCCGAAAATATCAAAAAAGCAGAAGAAGCACAACAGAGAAGCAAAGACCTTACACCGCTATGCATCTTTAGATATTATAAAGAATTAAGTAATCAACCACGTGAAGCAAATTCCTTTGCCCTCATATATGTAAATTCCATTTTCCAAGGTATTTTGGTAAAATTAAAGTAAATATCAAAATTATTTAACGTTCTGGGCATATATTGACATTACATGAAACGAGAAAATATCAAAATTATTTAACGTTCTGGGCATATATTGATATTACATGAGACGAGCAAACATGATTTTTCAATCAATTCAGAGATTAAAGCTTTCCTAGGCTCTTAATTCAAATTATCACAATTTGGCAGAGCACACGAAAATTTTGAATTTAAAAAATTAGCTGTAAGAAAATATGAATTATTTCTTACCATATGAATTATGGGTAAATAAATAAATAATCTGGATTTTTTATTATTATTAAATAAATACAAATTAACATAAAATATGGTATAGAAAATATTTATTTTTTAATAAAATTGTAAATTTATATATTTGCATGTTTTTTCTAGGCCTTTCTTGTGTTTGGAAAACTTTTGCATATGGAGTAGAGTGTGTATGGGATAGCTCAAGAGAGTTCAAGAGAGTTCCTCTGTATGTGACTATTCTAGAATTAGTAAGGGAACTCATCTAATTGTAAGAGAGGTTGCAATGGAAAATATTGAATGGAGAAGGTTTACTAAGTTTCATATCATAGTTATTCACCTTAAAAGTGGCATCTTACTCTAACAAGTAGGGAAAGGAAATGGTCATTCTTCAATAGGTTGTCATCAGATTGTGAGTGTTGGTTTGCAAAAGTCTTGGTTAATTGTGCAGACTTTGATTGTGTTTAGAAAGCTAGAATGACTTGGAAGTCCAAAGTTAGTCTACAACGGGGAATTTTCTTTTACACTTTGTCTCCTGCTAAGGTAAATCTATGCTCTTGGTTTTATGCACTCTATTATATGCACTCTATTATCTTGCGATTAAATGTTCTTGTGTGGTGTGGAGACCTTATTTCCTCTCTTTGGTTAGGTGTGAGAAACAATTGGTTGGTCTATGTCACAAGACTCCTCTTCATTTGAATTGTACTTTGTATATTGGGTTACATGCATTCCACCAACTTCTCTTGTTCATTGTCCCCTCGTGGTTTTGGCACTGGTGTGCTAGAGTCACCCTAGTATTTTACTTTTCTGTCGTAGTCGATTTGAATGCTTTATTTGTGAGTTGATTTTGACGCCATAGGGAGAGACTAGCTCTCTGTGAAGGCTGAAATTTTCTACGTATGGACAAGACATGGAACCATTTTAGGTTTCAGGGGAAGCACATTTGTGGTCTTGCAAGGGTTATAAAGGTTTTGAGGTCCACCTAGTTCACCATGCCTCGATAGCAAGGCCATAGCAGTGGAGGTGCTAGGAAGAGTAGCAAAACCAATAGGTCTCACTTTGAGGTTTTATCACAGGGTGTCACTGATGTGTACCGAGCCACAATCCCCATGCACTCAAGGTGATATCCATTGACTAGAAATAAATGTTCACAAAGATAGATAACTAGTCTCAAATTTTGGGGTCCTGAAAGAAAGCTCCCCTTTTCTCCTAAACTGTGAGCACAACAAGGCCAGGAGGAATCAATATATGCACACAATTACTCATTGACAATGAAAAACATTATTAGGGAAAATTCTTAAGGAAAAACATGATGAAGAAAATGAAATTATAGCTTTTCTTAACGATTTTCAAAAAAACCAATAAAAAATGAAAAACAACCCTGATCGATTGCAAACTTGCATAAAAACACATACAATGCAAATTTAAATTTACATACTCAAGAAAAATATCATAAAATTTGGCTACGCATATATCCCGTTGAAATTCTATTACATAAACCCCTAACACAATATAATCCTTCTCCAAATACAAATCACCCAAAACTTAATGATTTTATTTTATTTTATTTTATATCCATTAAAATTACTTTTAACGTGTCCATCATTGCTAGCTAGGTTTGATCACCTCTAAACATGGTGGGATACTGAAGATAAGAGACCATGGATGAAGTATCATAACTACCAATGCAATGTGATAGCAGTGAAGAACAAGATGGAGTTAATATGCTTGTCTCAGGCATAGGCATGGGCATGGGCATGGGAATGGGGACAGAAATGTTGGGTGAAACAATTACATAAGCCAGAAGGCTTGAAAATCACAATTTATTTTTCTCATCTGGTTAAACCTTCAATGAAAAAATTTCTAAAATAATATATCCTTCTCTTGTCCAACACAGTGTCTCTCGCTCTCATCGATGAAACAACTTCTAAAACAATGTTGCCCGTTCTCATCTAGCACAGAGGGTAGTCACCACCCCATTTGAGAGAGTCAAACCAAAATCCAACCCTTCCACAATAGTTACTCAAGCCAAAAGCCAACCATTCTAGAACGATTGCACAACGACTAACTTGGCAATAGCATAATAGCAAGGAAGTTTGACATTTATATTGTGAGATCCAACAATCGAAAAATTTTCAATCACTTAACATTTGATCCAACGTTGCAGACCTATATACAGTGACAGTTACGGGAGTTATTCTCAAAGAAAAATACCTTACAACGTAAATATATAATTTACAGAATAATATACTTTATTTTAATAATTTTAATATTTATTTTTATTCTAAATTTTAGTATAAATTTATTATTATAATTTACAAATAATATACTATATTTTAATAATTTTATATTTATTTTTAATTTCTAAATTTAATATAATTTATTTTTGAAGTATAAATAATTTATTTTAAGAATATTTTTATTTTATTTTTTTAAATTAAAATTTACAAAAATCTATAAAAAAATACCTTTTCCGTTGAAAATAAAAATCTTAAATGTAAAAAACTTAAAGAACCAGAACACCAAACTATGTCCTAAATGTGTTACCTAAAATATCATTTACTTAGTAAACAAACACCGAAAATATAAAAAGCGCGGAAGAAGCGCAACACTAAGCAAAGATCTTTCAACACTATTCATCTTTATATATTATAAAGAATTAAATAATCCATAGCGCGAAGCAAATTCCTTTGGCCCAAGGTTGGAATTTGACGGGAAAAATGCCCGTCACAAGGCATTTTGACTGTATTTCACGTTTAAAAATTTTAAAAAGCCGTTTTTTGTGATGGGCTTTCAAAGTTCTAAAACATATTTTTTACTATTCACTTTTTTGCAAAAACGTCATTACTACCCTCTCAAACAACAGTGTTATAAAGAAGTGCAGTAATATTTGGAATTCTCTAATATTTGTTTTTATTGAAATAAATTAATTTCATGTTATTTAAAGTTATATGTGTATGTTATTTAAAGTTATAGGTATATATTTGATAGCAGTAATATATTATATTGAATGATTAATAATTAATTACCGTAATATTTGGAATTTATATTATAATATTTGTTTTTATTTAAATAAATTAAAT
>APFE031593148.1:75600-90250 GCA_000404065.3 Pinus taeda
AAAAATTAACACAGTGGTGTGATTGAAAAGTATTTTTTTAATTAAACCTTTATTGATGAAGGGTCGATTTATTATCAAAAAATTTTGATTAAAGAGCAAAATTTTAGACATAATGTTCCTTGACGGCCAACATAAAAACCCAAAACGTCAAAAAAAAATTATTTGACAGGTAATAAAGAATCCAAATTCCAACCCTGCTTTGGCCTGATATATACAAATTCCATTTTCCAGGTCTTTTGGATATTTTCGGCAAACCAATGTTTCTTTGGACCAGTGTTGACCTATTCTATCTAGAAGTTGAGATTTTCAGTGTTTTAGGTGATCCATCTGTGTATAATAATGAAATTAGCCAAACTCAAACAAAGGCTAAGTGTCTTGGGTTGTAAAAGACTGGCCACCATTTATGGTCATGTGTAAATGAGCCCAAAGTATCAAGGACATAGGAGCCTAATTCGAGCATGAAAGTTAAGACCCCTTAGTTATTTACATGTGGTCATGGAACTTGGTCATATATATCAAAGGGTTGAAGGCAAAAGAGCTTAACACAATCTGAACATGGAAGTTCATAGTTAATGGAGTTTTTGGAAGTCGATGGCCTCACTAATGTTTCCTTTCATGGAGTTGCACAAGTAGTAATGAATTTCCCGCCTAAAACAGATAAATCCACTCCGAAATATGCATCACGCCAAAAAGAATTTAATGAAAAATGACTCAGGCAGTGAAGATGAGAAATGGAGACTCTGTTGAAGCCTTGTGTATTCATTCTGGTTAAGTATTGGGTAGGGGGGTCGTATTGAAGAAATTAAGAGCTCTAGTAACATGTTGCGTTTTTTCATTCTCGAGCTATGAGAAATTGCATGCAGGTTCACCTCATGCCATGTTAAGTCTTAGGGATTTGTCTCAATATGTTATTGCAATGATTAGTAAAAGAAATAGTTGATGTTGTGAGTATGAGCTATGTGAGAAGGAGTTGTGCAGTAGCTATAGTGGGGTGCAATGTAGAAGAGTGAGAGAAGAGATGTTGTGTTGTGAAAAAGAGTAAAAGCGATAGAGAAAAAGTAGCAGCGGATTTCCAACTAGAAAAGTGAATGCTATGTAAAGTAGAGGGAGCGACAGAGGGACAAAACCCAATAACATACATCCTAGGTCATAGACTTCAACCAAATTTCGCAGTTTGAAAATCCCATGAAAGATAGAACTCTTGGTTGTAGCAGGTGGATACCTACACTTATTAGAGGTTATTGCCTCTAGGAAAGTTGGTGCGTGCTAATTTAAGGGGGTTGGGGCCTCTTGTGATTAGGTGCTCACAAACAATTGATGTAATTAGAGTTAATAATTTTGATTCATGTCATAATACAAAATAAACTTTGCTGGTTTTTCTCCCATATTCCATATGCGGCGCGGGCCCCCCGCCCCACTCTCATTAATTCTTGATTCCCAACTATTGGTACCAAAGCAAAGTTCCTTCAGGAACAACTTGACCGATAGAAGGTAGATTAATAAGGAATCATGACAAGACAAGACAGTCAAGCTGCTTATTCAAGTAAGATACCAATCTTTGATAATGCAAATTATGTATTTTGGAAGTTCAATATGGAAGCCTATCTCATGTCTCTTGGTGTAGATGTTTGGAACTCTGTATTAGTTGAATATGCATTTCCATTAACTCCTGTAATAGATCTAGATGAAAGAAAAACTTATGCGAAAAATGCAAAGGCCAAAAACATTATTCTCTTTGATCTAAATCAATTAGAATTAATGAAAGTAATGCATTGTCATTCAGCGAAGTGAGTGTGGGACAAGATCAAGAATGGTTAGGAAGGAAATGATAAAGATAAGAAAGCCAAGCTTCAATCTTTCATAATGAGATTTGAGAGCTAAAGGATGAATGAAAAAGACAATATAGTAGAATATTTACTTGGAGTTGATGAGCTTGCAAACATGATTATAGGACTTGGTGAGGACCTCAAAAATGAAGTAGTTGTCTAGAAGATATTGATATCTATACCAATGAGATTCAATGCTAATATTTCAACAATAGAAGAGATGCCAGAATTGAAATCTCTCGTAATGGAGTAGCTGCATGGAACCCTCATATCTTATGAGACGAGAATAGGAAAAGAGAAGGTTGAGCCAAAGGAGGCAACATTCAAAGCCTCAAAGAAGAACAAGGGATAAAAAGAACATAAATATTGTTCTAGTTGTGAATCAAATAAGGAGTTGGCCCAAATTTCAAGAGGATTAAAGGAAGGCTCGAGTAAGCATAAGGGAAAGATAGCCTTGAAGTGCTTTGACTGTGGTAGAGATGGGAATTTTTCCTCCAAGTGCCCTTATATGAAATCAGAGAAGATGGAAAAAGAAAATAATTAAAAGCCCAAAGATAAAGCTCAAAAATACTTGAAGAATAAATCCTTGAAGAAAAAGGGGTTCTACTCCAAAGAGGATAGTTCTTCATTAAAAACTAGCAGTGAAGAATCCTCTAGGGATGAATATAATGAATGCTTTCTTATGCCATTTGCATCAAAATAAAAATCCAAGGACAACTTAGAATTTGAGGAAGAAAAAGAAGGTGTAGTGGATCTCAAAGGGGGGATCATCAACACCATTGATGGATTAAAGAAAGTCGGAAAAGAGAAAAAAAAAACTAAAAGAGTAGATATTGCAAGATGAAGAAGTTATGTACAACTCTGATAATGAAGAATTTTTTTATCTGAAATAGAAACTTAAAGAAGTTATTAAAAGTAAAGATGTCCTAGCCCAACAATTAGAAGAAAAATATAATAAATGTATAAAGCTATAGGAGGAGGATAAACTCTTAAAATAATACTCGGCCAAGAAACAAGAGAAAATGATACCAAAAACATATAAGGAGGAAATTTTGTCTTTGAAATTCCTGCTAGAGTAATAAAAAAGGAAAGGGAGGTTCTTATTGAACAAATGACTAAATGGGAAAAGAAATTCCATAATCTAGAGGTAGAAATTGTATCCTTGAGGATCGACCTTGAAAAATCAAAAGTAGAAATGGATATGAACCTTAATTTCGCTAAGGGAAAAAATAACTTAGAAAAAATTCTCAATAGTCAAGGTTCTCCTACAAATAAGATAGGCCTGGGATATACATATCCCCAGCAAAGTTTAAAAGAAAAGGTCATGAGAAAGTCCTCAGAAAGAAATAGCACCCAAAGCTATGTGAAAGTACTACAAGGGAGAGCCAGTGAAGTTAAGTAGAAAACAAATCACATAAGTAATCAACAAAGAGGAAAATTCATTAAAACTCCAAATGCTTTTCCTCACAGACCTGTAAGCCAACAAAAAAGATAGCCAAGGTACACTCAATCAACTCAAGCTCAACATTTTCAAATTTCATATACCCAAAATTATTCTATGGAAACCATTATGTGTGTCATAGTTTTGGACATAAGCCATTAATTATAGACTTGTAAAAGTTAAAAGAGATGAAAATTTCAGATCTAGATATTACCAAAATTCTAGGTCTAGAAATTCATTTGTTGGCAGTAGAAACCATTTCTCTCCTCTATTGAGTGAGATTTAGTGTTTCAAATGTAATAAATTTGGTCATAAGGCAAGTGAGTGTAGAATAAATTTTGATTGTCCCCAAAACAACATATCTCTAAATAATCAGTACACCCAAGAAACATGAAGAAATGGCAGTCGAAGATTGAGAAAAAAGAGGAGGGTGGGCTTGCTTTGTTTTCACATTATTAGGAGGGAAAATGATATGTGGATAGTGGTAGTTCAATGCACATTATTGGAGATAAGATTAAATTATTATCCCTCAAAGAAAATAGAAAAGGTAGTGTCACCTTTGGAAACAATGCCCCAACACAAATTGAAGCAAAGAGTCTAGTCAGTCTAGATTAGAATGCCAGGGCCCAGAATGTTTTGTATGTTGATGGTCTTAAACACAACCTACTGAGTATATTCCAGATGTGTGACAATGGCTATGATGTGAATTTTTATTCTAAATACTAAGATATGAAAAGAAGAGAATGGTAAGATAGTATGGAAGGTAATTAGAACATCAAACAATGTGTATGTGTTCAATGAATCAAGAGTAAGTTACTACCTAAGAAAGACAAACAAGACATGGTTGTGGCAAAAATGGTTAGGTCATGTAAATTTAGACAACCTAGTAAATATCATCAAGTTAAAGGTAGTCAGAGGACTACCAAGGCTATCAAATCCTAATTGCTCAATATATAAGTCCTATCAATTTGGAAAGCAGAAAAGGGTTCATTTTAAAACAAAGGAGTATTCATTTTCTAGACCTTTGGAGTTTTCACACACTGACATATGTGGTCCTAAAAGGACAAATAGTCGAAGAGGACAAAGGCATTTTGTTTTATTAATTAATGATTTTTCTAGGACTATTTGGATAATGTTGGTGAAAGAAATATCAAAAGGCCTGAGAAAGTTAAAAATATTCAAGGCTCGGGTTGAGAATGAGAAGGATATTAGGATTAGATTCTTGGGATCTGATAAGGGAGGGGAATTCAACATAAGAGAGTTTGAGGATTTTTGTGAAAACCATGGCATCAAGAGGCAATGCTCGATAGCCAAGACACCTCAACAAAATGGGATAGTTGAAAGAAAAAATAGAACCATTCAAGAGATGGCCAGAGAAATGATGGGAGAAGGTAAGGCTACGCACACGTTTTGGGGAGAAGCATCTCAAGCAGTTATTTAATTAGTAAAAAAAACACATCTGAAGCCCAATAGTGATACAACTCCCTATGATTTGTGGAAAGGAAGTCCAGCATCTATAGGAAAATCTCAATTTGTTTGGGAGTAAATGTTGCATCAAAAGAAATGATAAATACCTTGGTAAGTTCAACTCTTGAGTAGACGAGGGTTTATTCCTTTGATATTTAGTCAAGATAAAATGCTACAAATTTTATAACCAGAGGAAAAAAATATTTGAATACTACATCGATTTCATAGTTGATGAAATGATACCCCATTCACCAAAGTTTGAAGAAGAAGGAAATCATATGAAGAGGAATACCCTGCTTTCAAACATGAGGAACAAAAACAAGAAGAAGAGACAACTCAAAGGCACAATAATACATCCATGTATGTGCAAAAATAATGCCCATAGAGACAAATAATTGGTGATCAAAGGTTCAGTGTCCAAACAAGACGAAAATTCATTGGCAGTCTCGGCCACACAAATATTGCCTTGTTATTTTGAATTGGGCCTAAGAATTTTAGTCACGTAAGTGAATAAAACTTCTGACTGGAGGTAATGGATGAAGAGTTGGACCAAATTGAGAAAAATGACACTTGGGAACTAGTCCCTAGAACAAAGGACAAAAATGTTATTGGTACAAAATTGGTATTCAATAATAAATTGAATGAAGAGAGGAAAGTGGTAAGAAATAAATCAAGGCTTGTATACAAAAGGTTATGCACACATAGAAGGTATACAATTTGAAGAAACTTTTTTCTCTTGTAGAGAGACTAGAAGTCATTAAAATGTTCCTAGCCCTTTCCAATCATAATCATATTAAAGTATATCAAATGGATGTGTAATTAACATTCATTAATGAGGAATTAGAAGAGAAAGTAGATGTTGACCAACCAGAAGGCTTATTTCTCTCAGAAAATGAAGATTATGTTTGCAAATTGAGGAAAGCATTGTGTGAGCTAAAACAAGCTCCAAGAGCTTGGTATGCTAGAATAGGTAAGTAAATTTAGTAGCGAGGCTTCAAGAGAGGGACAACTGATAACAATTTGTATATCAAATACGAAAATGATAATTTTATAATTATTGTAGTGTATGCAGATGATATTATATTTGGAAATGATTTGGAGGAAATTGTACATTAGTTCATTGAGGAAACACAAAAAGAATTTTAGATGTCTATGATAGGAGAGTTGTCTTTCATCCTTGGACTGCAATTTACAAAATCTAAGAAAAGTAACTTCATTTCCCAATCCAATTATTTAAGAGAAACATTGAAGAAATTTGGGATGGAAGAGTGCAAGCCTATTTGTACCCCCATGGTGACTCGTTGCAAGCTAAGTAAGCAAGATGAATCCCGTCTAGGAAATAAAACCACGTACAAATCAATGATTGGAAGCTTGTTGTACCTAACTGCTTCAAGGCCAAATATATTGCAAACAATGGGCTTGGTGGCGATATTTCAAGCAAATCCTAAAGAAAGTCATGCTAATGCAGTAAAAATAATTTTCAAATATCTGCAAGGCATAACATACTTTGGATTGTGGTATGTAAGAGGTAAATATTTTAACTTATAAGCTTATATTGATATTGATTTGGCTGATAATATTAATGATAAGAAAATTTCCTCTAGAGTAGCATTTTTCTTGGGAGACTGCCTTGTGTCTTGGATAAGCAAGAAGCAAGATTCAATACTTTATCTACAATTGAAGCTGAGTCCATAGTTGTAACCACTTATTGTACTCAAAATATTAGGATGAAGCGGGCTTTAAAAGACATAAAGATGGATTTGAATGATCTAATTCCTCTCATGTGTGATAACACTAGTTCTATTATCTTCTCCATGAACCTTGTTATACATTCAAAGACCAAGCATATTCGAATTAAATTTCATTCCTTGAGATATCAATTTTCTACTAATGTTGTTCGACTTGAATATGTGGCCACTAATGAGCATCTTGGAAACATAATTACAAATCCTCTTCCCCGAGTGTAACACCTCCTCCCACATTTACCCAATTTTTCAAACTCTCTAGGGTAAACACGAGTTGAGTGTCACTATGACATGACCTAATCTCCAAGTTCTAGTTATGGAGGTGGAGCCTACAAACTAGAAACAAAATAGCATCCCTCCAAGACTATGGATCACTCAGGAGCCTACCAACCACCCCAGGTGATCAATCCCTGAGCTGGAACTCTTTTTCACTAGGTTTACACCGCAACTGCACCCTTGACACACCATTCATGTGGTTATGAGGCTCCAACTGCACCCATAAGCCTACCTACATGTGGTTATGACTCAAAATTCCTTGTTCTATGCATGCAGTCGCGTGATTTATGCCACTTTTTTAGGCTAGCCTCCACACCATTGCCGAGAACTACTTGTAACTTTCCATAATCATGCCAATGATGATAACAATGTTAAAAATCAAAACTTCAGCAAGATCTTGACCTAGACATGCCTAATACCATAAAGAAATTTCTTCAAATAGATAGTAAACATATAATCTACATTTCATGAATACATGTTTGATCATAAACTTCTGAAATTCATTAGATTTTCACCAAGAAGGTTTAATGCCCTCTCAAGGAAATCGAATTGCATTACTTCGTAGTCTCTCATTGCAAATTAAGGGTTCAGTGGTGAAGTGGGATTTTGTTTTTGTAATGGAGATGAAATTGTTTTGGGTTTCTGATGTTGTTTCTGGTTGATGTGGCTTAGATTCATTTGAAATGCTGTTTTTTGCATGTATTAATAGCCTTAAAATGGATCGGGGGTTTTGATACATAGCCTAAGTGTTTTTGCTTTAAACCCTTGTAAATCTATCTATGCCGGATTCCTTGAAGAGTCCACTAGTTCCAATTGTAACTCTTTACGATCTTTGTGGAGTACATATGTTGTGTAGGCTGACAATGGCACCAAATGACTGACAATGTAACACTTCCTTATAAATTCATATAACCCAAACCCAAAGTGATCCAAGAATTTTTGCAATTAAGCTATTTTTCCATGTATTCCTCTGTTTTCATAATGAGAGTGGACTTCTTTTATAGTTTTGGGGATTTGAATTTAATTGGTGGACATGGATGCACATGGATTGCAATGGCTTCATTTTGAAAGTGTGGTATGGATTTAATTTGATGTGATCTAATGGTTGGGAATTGGTTATTTGTTGATCCATGTGCTTTGATCTATTTTAATGAGAAATAGAGTGAGTTGGGTGTCATTTATTGCAGTTATTGGGTCTGGGTGTCATTTATTGAATAAAGTGGGTTTAAATGTTATTGGGTTGGGTGTCATTTTTTGAACATAGGGTGTTTAATTGTTGAACAACACAACAGTTACGGCTGACATACATTCCCTTTTGTTATGTGCAGGTAGACATATTTATTTGGGATGAAAAGCTGCAGTTCTGATGAGTGGGGGTTGAAGTGAGTGCTGCTTTGTACTTCTAGAATAGACCATTTTGGAAGCCTTTGTGGCTTTAGCTGTTTTCTATTTGGGTCAATATGGTTTGCAGTATTAAGTAGTAAAATACTATTTGGACATAAATTAACACTTATTTATACATAATGTTATTTATTTTTGTTTAAATTTTGGTTTCAAAAGTCTCAATTTATGGTGGTTTGGTGGAACCAGTACTATATCAATCACTAGTCTCTACACAACATTAGGAATCTCTCCCCTATTTAGTTTATCGGTTTGCTCCATCGGTGTCTACCCCAGGGCCCACATATACTATATTGTTTTTTATTTTATTTCCATGGGTGTATAAGAGGTGTGATTGGTTCCTTGTGGCTTGTCTATTACATTCTTGTGCCTAACATGGCGAGGAGTCCGTTAAATTAGTTTTGGGTCGACGCTCGTGTTCTTTAATTTACATCGAAGACTTTTTTTTTAAATAATATTTTATTTACGTCATAGCGTAGTTCTTTAACTTACATCAATTTTTTATTTTTATTTTTAAATAATATTTTATTTATGCCCTGCACACTTATATTGTAGTTTACCTGGTGCAGCGGAAGCCCTGTCCAAACATGGGTTCCTCTCCGCCGTGGGCTGATGTTTTTTTTAATATTTGCAGGATGGTTTTGTAAGTGATCTTCTTTTTCTTTGTCCGGTGGCTCTGAGGCGTTCCACGCTACCTTATTTGCCCCCCCGGTTGGGAACAACAATGGCCTCGTTTCGATGACGCATTGAATTGACATACTTAGAGATATCTCAGCGATGATCTTGCTTGCCCTTTGAAGTATTGTGGATTAGGGAAAAAAATAGTTTTTGTGTTTTTAATGGATTTCGGTATTCGACCCTAAATTTTTTATAAAGGAAAGAACAAGGACATCAACCCGAACCCAAACTACTTTTGTACCTAGTGAGTTGGCAAAGGACACGTGGTGTTTATATTGGTTGAGAATGATGAGAAGGATAGTGATGCGGGATCCAAACTGGTAATGACATCAGCAAATGATGTCAACATGACACATGGAAGGCATTTTGGTGTTTTCAAGTGCCTAAGTGACTTATATCTAGATGACATGTGGAACTAGTAAGAGACGACATGTGGAACTAGTAAGAGACGACATGTGGCTTAGATGATGTCAGCATAAGGTGGCAATAATGTCATCTAATGAGGTGGCTTGTCCTCGAGGATTGTGTCAGGGGTCGTGTTGGGTAAATATGTTAATGGTTTTTAATTTTTTTTATAAAGTTATGTCTATGCACCAAAGCAGAAAAGGGGAGGCCAGATTTTGGACATTTAGGAACTCAAGTGTTCATGCTTCACTGCAGGTGTACATAGGAGATTTCCCCAAAACCAATGTTTCTTTGGACCAACATTGACCTATTTTATTTAGAAGTTTTGATCCTAAGTAGTTTGGGTGATCCATATGTGTATAATAATGAAATGACCCAAACTCGAATAAAGGATAAGCATCTTGGGTGCTAAAATATTGGTCACTTGTAAAGGAGCCAAGAGTATTAAGGGCACGAGATCCAAATGTGAGAATGAAATTTAAGTGCCCACATTTATTTACATGTGGTCCTGGCACCTTGTCATATGCATCAAAGAGTTGAAGGTAAAAGATCATAGCACAATCTGAACATGGTAGATCGCAGGTAATGGAGTTGTTGGAAGTCGATGGCCTCACTAATGTTTAATTTCATCAATTTTTACAAGTAGTAATGAATTTCCCACCTCAAATAGAGCAAGCCACACCGAAGTATGCCTCACACCACAAAGAATTTAATGAAAAAATGACTTAGGTAGTGGAGATGAGAAATGGAGACTTTGTTGAAGCCCTATGTATACACTGTGGTCAAGTGTTGGGTAGGGGGAGTTGTATTGAAGAAATTAAGTGCTTTAGTAGATGCTGCATTTTTTCATTCTCAAGCTATGAGAAATTAAATGTAGGTTCACCTCATGCCATGTGAAGTCTTATGGATTTTTATCTCTGTGTTGTTGGAATGATTAGTAAAAGAAGTAGTTGATTTTGTGAGTATGAGCTATTTGAGAAGATGGATTTGTGTAGTAGCTATAGTGGGGTGGAATGTAGAAGAGTGAGAGAAGAGATGTTGTGTGGTGCAACAAAGTAAAAGCAATGGATTAAAAGAAGTAGAGGATTTCCAACTAAAAAAATTAATGTTATGTAAAGAAGAGGGAGCTACAAAGGGACACAAAGCCAATAACATACACCTCAGGTCATAGAGGCCGGCCAAAATTTTCAGTTTGAAAATCCCATGAAAGATAGAACTCTTGGTTGTAGCAGGTGGGTGCCTACACTTATTAGAGGTTGGTGACTCTAGGAAAGTTGGTGTTTGTTGATTTAAAGGAGTTGGGGCATCTTGTCAGTAGGTGCTCACAAATAATTGATGTAATTAGAGTTAGTACTTTTTATTCACATCATAATAAAAAACAATATTTGGCGGTTTTTCTCCCATAAGGGTTTCCACATTAAAAACTTGTGTTCAAATGATATGTGATTATTTCTTGCTCACCTACTATTGAATGATTTACAATTTAACATATAATTTCTTACGATAAAAATAAAAATTGTGAATTACTTATTCATCCACACTCCCCCCCCCCCCCGCCTCCTCCCCCCCTCTTTAATTCTTGATTCCCAACGATTGATACCAAAGTGACGTTCCTTCAGGAACAACTTAACCAATAAAAGGTAGATTAAAAAGGAATCATGAGAAGACAAGAAAGTCAAGATGATTATTCAAGTAAGATAACAATCTTTGATGATGCAAAATATTTATTCTGGAAGGTCAAGATGGAAGCATATCTCATGTATCTTGATGTATATGTTTGTAACTTTGTATTAGTTGAATATGTAGTTCCAATAACTCCTCCAATAGATTTAGATGGAAGAAAATATTATGTGAATAATGCAAAGGCCAACAACATTATTTTCTTTGGTATTAATAAATCAGAATTAATGAAAGTGATGCATTTTCATTCATCTAAGGAAGTGTGGGACAAGCTCAAGAATACTTAGGAAGGAGTTGGGAAAGATAAGAAAGACAAGCTTCAAGCTTTCAAAATGAGATTTGAGATCTAAAGGATGAAAGAAGAAGAGAATATAATAGAATATTTTCTTAGAGTTGATGAGGTTACAAAGATGATTGTAGGACTTAGCGAGGACTTCAAAAATGAAGTAATTGTCTAGAAGATATTGATATCTATACCAATGAGATTCAATGCTAATATTTCAAAAATAGAAGAGATACCAGAATTGAAATACTTCACAATGGAGCAACTGCTTGGAACCCTCATAGCTTATGAAATGAGAATAGGAAAAGAGAAGGTTGAGCCAAAGGAGGTAGAATGAAAAGCCTAAAAAAATACCAAGGAATAAAAATAACATCAATATTGTTCTAGCTATGAATCAGATCAAGAGGTTGCTCGTTTTTCCAAAATATTAAAGCGACGCTCAGGTAGGTATAAGGGCAAGCTACCCGTCAAGTGCCTTGAATGTGGTAGAGATGTGGTTTTTTCCTCTAAGTGCCCCTATACCAAATCAGAGAGGTTGGAAAAAGAAAATGATTAAAAGCGTAGAGATAAAGCTTAAAAATACCAGAAGAGGAAATCCTTAAAGAAAAAGGGTCTCTACTCCAAAGAGGATAGCTATTCATCATAAACAAGTAGTGAAGAATCCTCTAGGGATGAACATAATGAATGCTTGGTTATGGAAGGAAATAGATTTGGCTAAGTGTTGGCTTGAGTTGGCTTGTGAGGTAGAGAGATAGATTATATTAGTGTAGGAATTGTTCAGGTAAAAAAAGTGTTGTATTTTCTTCTCAGATCTTCTGGTTAATGAAATATATATAGTCGAGGTTTTGAGCATTTACTTTCCCCATAAAAATATTGTGTTATGTGCAATTGAAATTCTTCCTTTTCTGCTTATTTTTTTCGTCAATAAATTTTGGTTTCCATTGAACAGTAGAGTAGATTCTTGTCTTGTGTTTTAGCATATCACATAAGCTGCTGAATCTAAAAGTAAAAATCTACATTATGAGACCATATGCTTGTTGCATTTGTATGGTATTGTCCCCTTGGGTTTATAATCCCTTGGGTTTATAATATTTATCTTTAGGTTTATATACCTTGGGTTTATAGTATTAATCCCTTAGGTTTAACATTATTCCCTTGGGTTTATAATACCTTGGGATTTTAGAATTAATCCCTTGGATTTATACTGTCAATCCCTCAGGATTATCAATTGAAATGTTCATATCCCTTGGGTTTATAAATCCCTTGGTCTAATGTCTCATTGTGAAAAAGATTGTCTCAATATGAAAATCAACCGTGGTCAGCCATGGCCAATCATTGTCCAACATCACATTATGCCAAAGGTTGTCTCAATATAAAAATCAATCATGGTCAACCATAGTCCAATGTCACATTGTAAGAAAGAGTGTGTCAATAAGAGAATCATCTATGGTCAACCATGTTTATTTTAGTGCTTATATACCTTGGGTTAATAACAACCTTTGCTCAATATGAAAATCAATCATGGTCAACCATGGTCCAATGTTGTATTGTGGCAAAGACTGTCTCAATATGAAAATCAACCATGGTAAACCATGATCCAATGTCGGATTGTGACAAAGATTATCTCGACATTACAATCAATCATGGTCAATAACCATGGTCACATTGTAACAAAGATTGTCTCTTGGTCCAATGTCACATTGTGACAACCATGGTTATCCGTGGTCCAACGTTGCATTGTTACAAATATTGTCCCAATATGAAAATCAACCATGGTCAACCATGACCAACCATTGCCCAATGTCGCATTGTGCCAAAGGTTGTCTCAATATGAAAATCAATCATGATCAACCATAGTCCAACATCGCATTGTGAAAAAGATTGTGTCGATATGAAAATAATTCAAGGTCAACCATGTTTATTTTAGGGTTTATAATATTTTTCTTAGGGTTTATATACCATGGGTTTATAATATTTATCCCCTAGGTTTAATATTATTCCCTTGGGTTTTTAATATTAATCCCTTGGGTTTATTATTTTCTTCAATTTATAATTTTTATCTTAGGGTTTATATACTTTGGGTTTATAATATTAATCCCTTGGGTTTATAATACCTTGGGGTCTTAGAATTAATTCCTTATATTTATACTATCAATCCCTTAGGTTTATCAATAAAAGTGTTCATATCCGTTGGGTTTATCAATCCCTTGGTCCAACGTCACATTATGAAAGCCATGGTCCAACGTCCCATTTTGAGAAAGATTATCTCAATATGAAAATCGACCATGTTTATTATAGGGTTTATGATCACATTGTGACAAAGATCATATCTTTGTCCAATGTCACATTGAGATAACCATGCTCATTCATGGTCAACCATGGTCCAACGCCTCATTGTGACTAAGATTGTGTCAGTATGAAAATCAACCATGGCCAAGAATTGTCGAATGTCGCATTGTGCCAAAGGTTGTCTCAATTTGAAAATCAATTATGATCAACTATAGTCGAACTTTGGATTGTGACAAAGATTGTGTTAATATAAAAATCATATGTGGTCCACTATGGACAACCATGTTTATTTTATGGTTTACAATTTTATCTTAGGGTTTATATACCTTGTGTTTATAATAGGCTTTTCTCAATATGAAAATCAATCATGGTCAACCATTTTCCAATGTCACATTGTGACAAAGATTATCTCAATATAAAAATAAACCATGGTCCAATGTCAGATTGTGACAAAGATTGTCTTGACAGTACAATCAATCATGGTCAACCATGGTCAATAACCATGGTCACATTGTGACAAAGATTGTCTCTCAATCCAACGTCACATTATGACAAACCATGGTCATCCATGGTGCAAAGTTACATTGTGAAAACGATTGTCTCAATATGAAAATCAATGATGGTCAAGCATGGTCAACCATTGTCCAACGTCGCACTGTGACAAAGACTGTCTCAATATGAAAATCATTCGTGCTCAACCATGGTCAACCATGTTTATTTTAGGGTTTATATACCTTGGTTTATAATATTTATCCCTTGGGTTTATATTACTGCCATGGGTTTATATTATTCCCATGGGTTTATAGTATTTAACTTAGGGTTTATATACTTTGGGTTTATAATATTAATCCCTTGGGTTTAATATTAATCCTTTGGGTTTAATATTATTCCCTTGGGTTTGTAATACCTTGGGGTTTTAGAATTAATCCCTTGGATTTATATTATCAATCCCTTGCATTTAGCAATTGAAGTGTTCATATCCCTTGGGTTTATCAATCCCTTGGTCCAACATCACATTATGACAACCATGGTCATCGATGGTCAATAATGGTCCAATGTCACATTGTGAGAAAATTTGTCTCAATATGAAAGTTGACCATCGTCTACCATGTTTATTATAGGGTTTATAATATTCATTGTTTATTATTAATAAATTATT
>APFE031593148.1:90980-133607 GCA_000404065.3 Pinus taeda
GAATATATACTTTCAACTATTATTGGAAAAATCAATATATACTTTTGAAAAGATGCATATATACTTTTAAATATCATTAGAATCATTTATATTAGACAATAATTAATTTATGTTTAATTATATTTTCATTTGTTGAGGAATGTTAATATAAATTTTAAATATCATTAGAATCATTTACATTTACTAATAAGATTTTGAACATTTTCCTTATTTTTATATACAAAAGTTTTTAATTAGTTTTAATTTGGTCTTGATCCTTACTTTTATGTAAGGAAATGGAATATCTGCCTCCATATAATTCTTTAAAGTTTTTTTTGGGATGAAATTTGATCTTTATGGAGTTATTAACCTCTTCTCTATTTCATCGTTTGCTTCTGACAAATTTTTTCAAGGAGTTTATATTGGCCTGTTTCTGTTTCTTTGCATCAAGAGTGCAAATATAAGAGGTGAACTTCGTAAAAATTCTTAAATTATACATGATTTGTGAGGATCACATTTCCATATTTTATTTTATTTAAGATTAAAATACTTAATCAACTTTTCAACAATATGAAGAGTTATTCTTGTATTGATTATGAAACAAATATTTTAATAGGCTAGTGAAAATTGAATTTCTACCCTTAGAAACAAAATGTAATTCATCCGAATAAATCCTCCTTGTAATATACTCAAAAGAAAATATCCTGGGAGTTAGATATGTAAGTCTCTTGTAAGGTTTTACTTTTGCTCCATAAATATTTAGCATGTCATAATCTTTCTCTCAATACCAATCACCACATTTGAATTGAACATTCATTTGCGAGAGGAACTTACAGTCATGTGTGATTCCATGAGGTGAATGTTAGACAAAGTGTTGTCATTAATGTCAATGGATGTCAAATAGTGTTTTCATTGATGGTAGTGGATGTCAAAGGATGTCAAGGAGTATTTTCATTGATGCCAAAGGAGGTTCAAGCTCCAAGAGGTTTAGGGAAAAGGATTTAGCATATAGTTAAAGGCATTTTGTGTGTAGTCAATTAGTTATGATCCTTATGCAAAGCGATCACATGGATAGGTCTCAAAAATACATTTGCAATGGTATAAGGAAACCTGAAAAGCGCCACATGAATTAAAATTTATGTTTGTTTAAAGTTTTGGCATGGTTATAGGGTCTTAGGGTTCCACTCATGCAACGTCATCATGACTCATCCTCCTTCCTACTGAAGTGTTAAGTCCCATGATCGGCAGGGCACGAGATGAACAATTTCTGGAAAATTGCGGTAGAATTTCATGCCCACACCCTAGATCATAGGTAAAGCAGTTCATAAAGGTGTAGACAGAGTTGACGAAGCTTAATAGATGAACCTTTCCTCATTAGTTACTAAGACATTTTCTATTTTGCCCTAAAGAAACAGTTAAGTGTTCTGTAGAAGAATGTTTCAAGGTCCCACAATTGAGAGAGCCCAAGAAGATGAAGAAACTTTCTCTCCTTTGCCAAAGAAATCCATGTATTTCCATGGGGGCCTGATTGTTTGAGCTTGTGCAAGGTTCTACCTTTTTGGGCCTTATTGAATGTTTAGGGGTGGTTGTTGAAGAATTTCCTCAAAGTATTGTGGATTAGGGAAAAAAATAGTTTTGTGTTTTTAATGGATTTTGGTCTTCGAACCTAAAGTTTTTATAAAGGAAAGAACGAAGAAATCAACCCAAACCCAAACTCCTTTTGTACCTAGTGAGTTGGCAAAGGACACGTGGTGTTTTTATATTGGTTGAGAATGATGAGAAGGATAGTGATGTGGGATCCAAACTGGTAATGACATCAGAAAATGATGTCAACTTGACACATGGAAGGCATTTTGGTGTTTTTAGGTGCCTAAGTGACCTATATCTAGATGACATGTGGAACTAGTAAGAGACGACATGTGGCTTAGATGATGTCAGCATAAGGTGGCAATAATGTCATCTAATGAGGTGGCTTGTCCTTGAAGATTGTGTCAGGGGTCATGTTGGGTAAATAATTCCTATGTTAATGGTTTTTAATTTTTTTATAAAGTTATGTCTATGCACCAAAGCAGAAAAGGGGAGGCTAGATTTTGGACATTTTAGGAACTCGAGTGTTCATGCTTCACTGCAGGTGTACATAGGAGATTTCCCCAAAACCAATGTTTCTTTGGACCGACATTGACCTATTTTATTTAGAAGTTTTGATCCTAAGTAGTTTGGGTGATCCATATGTGTATAATAATGAAATGACCCAAACTCGAATAAAGGATAAGCGTCTTGGGTGCTAAAATATTGATCACTTGTAAAGGAGCCAAGAGTATTAAGGGCACGAGATCCAAATGTGAGAATGAAATTTAAGTGCCCACATTTATTTACATGTGGTCATGGCACCTGGTCATATGCATCAAAGGGTTGAAGGTAAAAGATCTTAGCACAATCTGAACGTGGTAGATCGCAAGTAATGGATTTGTTGGAAGTCGATGACCTCACTAATGTTTAATTTCATCAATTTTTACAAGTAGTAATGAATTTCCCACCTCAAACAGAGCAAGCCAAACCAAAGTATCCCTCACACCACAAAGAATTTAATGAAAAAATGACTCAGGTAGTGGAGATGAGAAATGGAGACTTTGTTGAAGCCCTATGTATACACTGTGGTCAAGTGTTGGGTAGGGGGAGTTGTATTGAAGAAATTAAGTGCTCTAGTAGATGCTGCATTTTTTCATTCTCAAGCTATGAGAAATTAAATGTAGGTTCACCTCATGCCATGTGAAGTCTTATGGATTTGTATCTCTGTGTTGTTGGAATGATTAGTAAAAGAAGTAGTTAATGTTGTGAGTATGAGCTATTTGAGAAGATGGATTTGTGCAGTAGCTATAGTGGGGTGGAATGTAGAAGAGTGAGAGAAGAGATGTTGTCTGGTGCAACAGAGTAAAAGCAATGGATTAAAAGAAGCAGAGGATTTCCAACTAAAAAAATTAATGTTATATAAAGAACAGGGAGCTACAAAGGGACACAAAGCCAATAACATACACCTCAGGTCATAGAGGTCGGCCAAAATTTTTAGTTTGAAAATCCCATGAAAGATAGGACTCTTGGTTGTAGTAGGTGGGTTCCTACACTTATTAGAGGTTGGTGACTCTAGGAAAGTTGGTGTTTGTTGATTTAAAGGGGTTGGGGCATCTTGCGAGTAGGTGCACGCAAATAATTGATGTAATTAGAGTTAGTACTTTTTATTCACATCATAATACAAAATAATATTTGGCAGTTTTTCTCCCATAAGGGTTTCCACATTAAATCCTTGTGTTCAAATGATATGTGATTATTTCTTGCTCACCTACTATTGAATGATTTACAATTTAATATATAATTTCTTAAGATAAAAATAAAAATTGTGAATTACTTATTCATCCCACTCCTTCCCCCCCCCCGCGCCCCCCTAACCCCCCGTGATTCTTGATTCCCAACGATTGATACCAAAGTGAGGTTCCTTCAGGAACAACTTAACCAATAAAAGGTAGATTAAAAAGGAATCATGACAAGACAAGAAAGTCAAGATGCTTATTCAAGTAAGATAACAATCTTTGATGATGCAAAATATTTATTCTGGAAGGTCAAGATGGAAGCCTATCTCATGTATCTTGATGTATATGTTTGTAACTTTGTATTAGTTGAATATGTAGTTCCAATAACTCCTCCAATAGATCTAGATGGAAGAAAATATTATGTCAATAATGCAAAGGCCAACAACATTATTTTCTTTGGTATTAATAAACCAGAATTAAAGAAAGTGATGCATTTTCATTCATCTAAGGAAGTGTGGGACAAGCTCAAGAATAGTTAGGAAGGAGTTGAGAAAGATAAGAAAGACAAGCTTCAAGATTTCAAAATGAGATTTGAGATCTAAAGGATGAATGAAGAAGAGAATATAATAGAATATTTTCTTAGAGTTGATGAGGTTACAAACATGATTGTAGGACTTGGCGAGGACTTCAAAAATGAAGTAATTGTCTAGAAGATATTGATATCTATACCAATGAGATTCAATGGCAATATTTCAAAAATAGAAGAGATACTAGAATAGAAATACCTCACAATGGAGCAACTGCTTGGAACCCTCATAGCTTATGAGATGAGAATAGGAAAAGAGAAGGTTGATCCAAAGGAGGTAGAATGAAAAGCCTAAAAAAATACCAAGGAATAAAAATAACATCAATATTGTTCTATCTATGAATAAGATCAAGAGTTGGCTCGATTTTCCAAAATATTAAAGCGACGCTCAGGTAGGTATAAGGGCAAGCTACCCGTCAAGTGCCTTGAATGTGGTAGAGATGTGGTTTTTTCCTCTAAGTGCCCCTATACCAAATCAGAGAGGTTGGAAAAAGAAAATGATTAAAAGCTTAGAGATAAAGCTTAAAAATACCAGAAGAAGAAATCCTTAAAGAAAAGGGTCTCTACTCCAAAGAGGATAGTTATTCATCATAAACAAGTAGTGAAGAATCCTGTAGGGATGAACATAATGAATGCTTGGTTATGGAAGGCAATAGATTTGGCTAAGTGTTGGCTTGAGTTGGCTTGTGAGGTAGAGAGATAGATTATATTAGTGTAGGAATTGTTCAGGTAAAACAAGCGTTGTATTTTCTTCTTAGATCTTCTGGTTAATGAAATATATATAGTCGAGGTTTTGAGCATTTGCTTTCCCAAGAAAAATATTGTGTTATGTGCAATTGAAATTCTTCCTTTTCTGCTTATTTTTTTCATCGATAAATTTTGGTTTCCGTTGAACAGTAGAGTAGATTCTTGTCTTGTGTTTTAGCATATCACATAAGCTGTTGAATCTACAAGTAAAAATCTACATTATGAGACCATATGCTTGTTTCATTTGTATGGTATGGATCATGGTTGTAGTGATGTCGCCATGGGAAGTTGATGGTGTTGTTGTGGAGTGTGTCGTCATGAGTGTGGGGTTGGTTACGCATTGCTTATGCATGTTAATGTCCACATGTGGTCAAGTGTACAATGAGGTAATGGTTATTTTCATGCACGAGGTTGTGGTATGCATTGTTGATAAGGTCATGCATTGATGACTGGACCCTAGCTAGAATGATGGTTACATGGTTATATGCTTATGTGTTATGTTTTTATATGATGTCATGATTATGTTATACATGTATCACACTGATTTTTGATTTTGCAGACGAGGTATCCTCCCCAAACTATACTAAGGTATGTTGGTTTATTGTGATTTCATTTAGCTGACATGATATACCTTGCAGGAAGAATATCAAAATGGCTAGCAAGCTGGTAGACTACAAAGACTCTCCCTATGGATTAGATGAGCAGTATGGTGTTGGGAATTGTTCTGATTTGGTAGATACACTAAGAATCTTAAAGGAAGAAATAAGGAGTTGTAAGGAAGATAATGAAAAAACCATATAGGTGCAGGAAAAGCTAGCAGAGGTAAATGCAACAATATTTCAGATCTTTTCAAAATTGCAGCGACAGGGACCACTTCAGATCAGCCATGAGTAGGAGGAAAAAACTAATGGGGCATATGGCAATAGTTCGCATGGTGGTCACTGATCAGATAAAGATGACATGGTCAAAGATGGCAAATTGTTGGACAGTCTGGATAGGAGAGGTGATAGACACGTGTACAATTCCAGTTATGGTTTTGACATACATGATGATCGACAGCGTTATCATCCTTACAGGAGGAGCGATAAAGGGTATTTGTCGGATGATTTTAAGAAAGAAAAACCACCTGCATTTGATGGAGAGATGAATAAATCGCAGGATGAAGAGGCATTTCTTGGCATGAGGAATTTATTTAGGTTGCATGAATACTCGAACAACATGAAAGCCATAATAGCTACCTTCAATCTTAGAGGTAAAGAATACAATTGATGGGAAGATGTGAATAATGTCATAGGTATGCACAAGGAGAACTTGACGTGGAATGAGTTTGAGCAGCTATTCAAGAAGAAGTACCTATAAGAGAGATACTTTGATGACAAGGCAACGGAATTCTATGAGATAAAGATGGGATCTATGACAAATGATGAGTACACTAGTGAATCCTTGGAGCTACTGAGGTATATGTCTTATCTCAAGGAAGAGAAGGGCAAGATTCAGAGATTCACTAGTGGGTTACCAATGGAATTCACAAATAGAATTGAGTTCGATGAGCCTAGATCATTGGAGGAGGACATCCGAAAGCTAAAGTATTGTCATGTACAATCGAATCACAGATCCGAGACTAAGTCAGATTGGAGGGGTAATGCAAAGAACAAAGGAAAATGGGACAAGAAGAGAGTAAGACCTCAGGATTCAGGTAATAAAGAGAACATAGCATCACCTAAGAAGTTTAATTTATTTAACAAAGGATAGGGACATCGATCATAGGAGTAGGAGCAAGGATGCAGGTTGGAATCCTATAAAGTGTTGGAATTGTGGCAAAGATCATCGCAGGAGAGATTGTCCGTAGAATCAGGGTGATAGCCTCAGATATATAGTGGACAGGAGACACATACTGTTGGGGATGTTGGTCAGAGAATTCCTCGTATTTATGCAGCATTGGATAACAAATAGGCAGACCATTAGGCATCTATCATTGAGATGGAAAATAAGCTTTGTGATCAAGTTATTTCTATTTTGATTGAACTTGGATCTAATTATAGCTATGTTAGTCCTGAGTTGGTGGATAAGTGTGGTTTGAGTAAGGGATTTCATGCAAAATCCTGGTTAGTTCACTTGGCTACAGGTACAAATAAGTGAGTTCATCATTGGTTAAGAGATTGTGCATTTGATTTGAATGGTATACCTACCACAACACATTTGTATGTATTAGCATTGGGATCATACAGTATGTTGTTGGGCATGGATTGGTTGTACCTTCATAGAACCAAGGTGGATTGTTATGACAAGGCCATTGAGTTCTTGGATGACAATGGGGAACCAAGAGTCTTATAGGGAAAGAAGACATTTAGGATGGTGACAACTATGTAGGAAAAGGGTAGTGACAGGAAAGGGTGTGTGTTATTCGCAGTGCACATTTCTAGTGTCAAAGGTAAGGAGGTTGAGGATGAAAATGTTTTGAGCAAGCACCCAATTCTACAACAGTTCCAAGATATATTCTTGTAATCACTCGATCTCATTTCATGAACTTCCTCAAATTATTTTCACCTCTTTTGCTTGTTTGATCAATTGTTATCTTTTGGCATGTTGGAGTGTTTTATCAAACTTGCAGTCATTTTCTAGTGTGTTTTAAGGTTTTTCTTCATGTGTTTGATTTGTCCTAACTACGTAAACATCAGTCACACTTGTACACAAAGTTTTAAGCACTTTCGGACAAGTGTCGTCACGGTCGTCCTAGGATCTATCTCAAGGGTCACACTTGTTTCTTTTTTTTCTAGATAGTCTCATGGAGGATAATGATTTGTCTTGTTGTTTTGGTGGTCTATGTTGTCGTGCCGTTGAAATATGCTAAGTGTGTGATCACAATTTCAAGTTCCTCACAAGTTCACTTGCCTCCCACACTTAGCCATTTTTATGAAAATCCTCCCGACCTAGAAACTCTCTTTCACCAGACCTTGACTAAGCTACGCACTACGCAGTATCAACCCTCAGTGATGCAATCCTGATGTCTGGAATTGTGCAGTGCATAGTCACTATCTCCCGAGGAAGCTACACTGCGCAATTCTAGAGCTAAGCAGACTACCTTCCTCCCCAGAATTGCGAAGTAGCTTCTTCAAGCCTGACCTAAAATGTGCATTTCGCAAGATCAATCATCAAGCTTCCTCCCTGCCTACTAGAACCCCACAATGCACAGAGACTCAATCCTGCCTTTCCCCCCATAATTTCTTAGAACTGTCTCCCAATGTCCTCCCTCAGCCAGGACTCATTGATCCCAAGAACTATGAATATTTGTCCTCCCAGGTCCCCCGACTGCCCAATCCTACCTTGCCTCTGAAAACTACATAGACCTGCCTCCTAGGGTCCCACAGTGCAACAACCACTGATAGTGTCAACTGTGCAATTTTTCCCTATAGTAAAGATTGTGCTAAGCAGTTGCTTAACCAAGCCTGAGTTGCACTCTATGCAATATCAATAACTAATCTCCCTCTATGTCACCTGGAATTGTGCAATGTGCAGTTATTGGGCCCTTTTTCCCAGCTTGTCACCTGTCCAAGGCCCGGTCCATGGATAACAATGCATCATCTTAGACTAGGAGGTTTTTGGATTTTATGTCCTCCCGTCATGAGTGAATTGTAGGAACAAGTACATTGTTAGTCCATGGCGAGATGATGATGAATATGAGGAAGGAGTAAACATGCTAGAAGACTCACTTACAATTGGATGGAAAAATAAGTTATCAAGAACAAACAAAGGAAGCACATGCATGCAACCACCTCTCAAGATCAAAGATCATTGAGGACCTCACATCATCAAGCTATGGGGGGAGAAAAGAGAGCACATCGAAGAACAAATTTCTCACTCAGCAGCAACATCTACTTGACATTGCCCCCTCAGCAAACCAATCCATGTCAGCACTATCATGTCAAGTCATGTCATGAGTTGTTAAAGGCCATGCCACTATTATGGTCCATATATATTTTAAATCGAATGTAATGTAATGTGGGATTCCAATGGACACACATGAATATGAAGAGTCATGTCAGTTGAAAATCCATATGAATTTGAGCAGTCATGAGGGTAGTCCAAGAGTCACAAGGGTCAAGCATCACCCTTGGTTATATATACCCCCCTCATTATATGAGAAAGGACTTTTCACCTTGGCTCCTCCCACAAAGCATAGAGAGTTTCAATCAGTTCTTTGAGCAGCAAGGAGTGGCTCTAATGTCCCACTACTGGGGCTAGTGATGTATGATAAAAATATGTGTCATGGGACTTTTTCTTAATACAAAAGTTTCTTAGGCCAACGTGTTTCCATGCATAACTTGTAGATGTTTCTAAGACTATTCTTTGAGCATTTGTAATTCATGTTTGTTTCACATGTACTAAGATAGTTGAACTATTTCGGTTGTTTTAGTGCTACCCTTGTTGGGAATGTGCTATATTGGTTATCATTGTTATCTTATCCTTGTGGACTACTCCACAATATACTAGACAAACCTTTCTCACTTACTGGTTTTAACGACCGTCATGTCTGTTGTGGACTGTTCCGCTAGATGGTAGCTGGATCTTTCCTTGTACTTCAGTTTTAACGATTTCCGCATCCATTGTGGACTATTCCACTGGGTTGGTCGGACCTTCCTGGTTTGTGTGTGTCTCTTGATGGGTGGTACTATTACCTCTCACTTAGAGGCTCACTTTTCCCCCCTTTTTGCAGTAGCAGAACCTAGACACAATTACGTTGCACACTCACTAGGCACACTCACCTTGCTTTTCGAAGATACCAGTGTAACATTCTCATGTGTTCAAGAACAAGAGCCGAGGAAAATATTTATGTATATGGAAACGGAGCCATCATACCAGATGGGACTCCTACACCAAATGGTGTGAGGTCTAATTGGGACCTCATATTGGGGAGATCCCCTGAATGTTGGTAGATCTAGTACCGCCAATAGGTGATGGATCTTATCTTTATGGTGGCATGTTTGATCTCTCTGCTGACAGATATGATATTTGTGGTGGAAATTCTAATCTCGGTGGTGTATTTTGTTATATTTCTAACATTTAAACTTTTGAAATATTGGTAGCCTTCTTGAATCAGTATAGCCCTTACCTTGATGTACTTTGAAGGATCTCTCTAAGAAAGCAATTGGTTTGGTTTTCTTCTTGTGGGATTTTTCCCTGGCCTTGGACCTAATCTCTGGTGCATCTTATTATGCATCGTGATCTCTGATTTCTCCTTACTATTGTTGTTTAAATTATGAAGTAAAACCATTTGTTGGTGGAAGAATAAATTTATAGAAGTACTGCTAACCTCACAAATAAGTATTTGAAGTTCAGAGAATACCCTCTACATCTTGAAAGACCTTCACTTGCTATAGGTGTCACATAATATGCCTTAATTCTACATCTTGAATGTATATCTTCTTTCTATTCTTGCTTGGTGACTCTTATTATGGATTGTGATCTATGCTTTATCCTTATTATTTTTGTTTAATTTCAAAATTATAATCATTTGTTGGTGGAAGAATAAATTTATAAAAGTACTACTAACCTAATAAATAATTATTTGAAGTTTAGAAAATACCTTCTACATCTTGAAAGGCCTTCACTTGCTACAAGTGTCACAAAATATGCTTAAATTCTACATCTTGAATGGATATTGTCTTTCTATTCTTGTTGAAGTCTACATCATATTGTTATCTTTGTGGTACCTATCCGAGCACCTATCCAAAGTTTGGCACATAGTTTCGATTTCAATGAAGGATTGATTAAAATTCTATGGCACCTATATGGATTTTGTAGCAAATGTCTGAGATCATCAGTGGTTAAAAAAATTCTTGGTATATTTATCTTATATATGAGCTCTGTAGCAACATATATGAACTCTATAACATAGATCTGAGTTCCTTGTTGGAAGATCCAAGATTTGTGGTGACAAACCTAAACTATGTGACGTAGATCGAGTTCCTTGTTGGAAGTTCCAAGCTTTGTGATGGTAGATCTAAACTCTATGACATAGATCAAATTCCTTGTTGGAAAATATAAACTTTGTGGTGACAAATCTAAACTATGTGACATACATAAAGTTCCTTTTTGGCAGATCCAAGCTTTGTGGTGACAAATCTAAACCTTGTGACATAGATCTAAGTTCCTTAAGGGAAGATAATAACTATGTAACATAGATCTGAGCAATGTGATAGATCTGAGTTCTATGGTGATATATCTGAGCCTAACACTTACAAATCCAAACTTTGTGGTGATAGATCTAATCTCGGTGGTGAAAGATATGATCTTTGTAGTGGAAGATTATAACAACCTCGGGTTAAAATTTCACGTAATAAAGTTAATAAAGGAAAAATAAGATCAAAGTCATGGGACATGCATTCCAATTTGAATGTTGGGAAAAACAACCTAGTGGGAATCACTTGTTGTTTATTATGGCTAAGGAAATTGGAAAAGGAAATTGGCTTTTGAATATGTTGATAAGAGAACTTTTCCTATTGTATTTGATGAGTACTTGTACTTGTTATTATGTGAATTTGATGTGTGTTCTATCATGGTTATTATTCTAGTTATATGTTGGTTATAAGCATGGTTCCATAACAAGTTCTAACTATGGCTCTTGACATGTTTGATTTGTTGATGAATGGTTAATGAATGCTTGAGCTAACAAATGCTATTATAGGTATTATGAGAGGGAATTAGACCTTCTTGGTGATTCTCAAATAAGTTTTAGATCCCTATGTTTAGATATGCATTCACAACCTGTAGATTACATGTTCACCATATGTTTGACAAAATTACTATCATGGTTATGCCTGGTTAGGTCAAACCTTAATCAGGTTTTGTATGATGTATTTGTCTTGATGTTGTTTATTATTTTTGAAAGTCTCATTGAGTTCTAGGTAGTGGCCTAGAGGATAGCTTGAAATGGTGGCTCAAAATTGGGGACCAGACCCTTTGAACTTGGATTTTTGGGCCATAATTACACCTTCGTAGGCTTATGCATGTGGTTGGAGGCATATAACAACATGGAGGCCTTGTAGTTCATGGGGTTGTGGGCCCAGGTCATTAAAAAAGTAGTTTAGCTTAGGGTTTGGCCACTTGGAGTGGTTTCTTAGCTCCTAGGTGTACTGTGGCTCCTGAGGATGGATAATAAAGTTCTAGTTTTCTTACTCCACTTCCTTGACTGTACTGGGGAGGTTGGTTCATGTCATAGTAGCCATTAGCTCATGCTTACCCTAATAGACCAGTTAATATGGGTAAATGTGGGAGGAGGCATTACATATTGGTGTCAAAGCATGGTTCAAATACTTAGAATGAATGGGAACAATGTGTTTGTCACGCATGCACGTCAGTGTCTATATGGTCATTATCCATGCATTACCATGATTATGGTTGTTGTGCATGAGGTCATGGTATGTAGTTGGTATTGTCATGCATGATTTTGGTGTATTGATATGATTATGTATATACATGTATCTTGTTAATCAGGACAGATTTTGCAGATGATATAACCTCCCGTGAGCTTCACTGAGGTATGTTGATTATGTTTATATTTGGTTATCTAGCATGGTATGTTTGTAGGAAGAAAAAGATCAGAGATGAATAGCAACATGGTGGAATATATTTCACGAGACTCTACTTACATATCAGATGAGCAACACAAATATGAGTACGAAATACGAAGTTGCAAGGTAGATAATGACATAATAATTCAGTCATAGAAAAGGATTTCCAAGGATCAAGAAAAACAAGCAGAGGTTAATGCAATTATCCTTCAAACTTTGTCAGACTTGCATAGATAGGGACAACCACATATTAGTTATGGATAGGAGGATACAATTAATGGAGCATATGATAATAAATCTCATGGTGGGCACAAGTTGGATAGGGATGACACAGTTAGAGATTATAGGTTCTTGGATAAACCTTACAGGAGATGTGGTGGATGCGAGTTCTATTCTAGTTATATTTCAAAAAAATATCATGGTCATCATCGCTATCATCCTTATAGGAGAAGTGACAATGGATATTTTCAAATGAGTTCAAGAAATCCAAGCCACCTACATTAGATGGAGGGTTGAAGAAGCCATAAGATGTAGAGGCATGGTTACTTGGTATGAAGAAGTTCTTTGAGTTTCCTAATTACACATATAACATGAAGGCCAAGATAGTTATTTTCAACCTCAAAGGGAAAGTAGACATATGGTGGGAAGATGTGAAGTGTGTTAGAGACATCAGGACAAAGGAGTTGAGTTGGCATTAATTCAAGAGACTCTTCAGAAAGAAGTATTTGTCAGAGAGGTACTATGATGGAAAGGCGGAGGAGTTCTATGAGCTGAATATGGGATTAATGACAAATGAAGAGTACACGACTAACTTCTTGGATTTGTTGAGGTATATGTCATATCTTAAGGATGAGAAGACAAAATTTCAGATATTTATTAGTGGATTTCCATTAGCATTCAAGGATTGGATTGAAAATGATGAGCCTAGGTCATGGGAAGAAGTCATTGGAAAGTTGAACCATTGTTATGAGAAATTGTAGCGTAAGACCGAGTCTAAGCAAGGTTGGAAAGAGAATGACAAGACTAAATGTAAATGATGAATGAAGTGGGTAAGACCTTATAGGGAAGGTGAGGAAGAAAATGTTTCTCCTTACAAGAAGTTTAATGCAATAGAGAAGGGACATGGACTTTAGCCTGGAGAACAATAGAATAAAGGTGATTGTAGGGGACAATTGTAGTGTTGGATATGTGGCAATGATCATCTCAAGAATAATTGACCATTGTATCAAGGTGGTAAGCATCAGATCTACGGTTCTTAGGAGACGTAGACAATTGGGGATGTTGGAAAAAGCATTCCTCACATCTATGCAACATTTGATAACAAGAAGGATCACTAAGCATCCATCATTGATATGGAAGGTAAGCTATGTGATCAAGTTGTTTCTATTTTGAATGACCCTGGATCAAATTATATTTATGTTAACCCTGACCCGGTGGATAAGTATGGTTTGAGAAAAGAAGTGCATGCAGAGTCTTGGTTGGTGCAGTTGGTTACATGTACTAAGAAAATAGTTCATCATTGAGTAAGAGCTTATGTATTGGAGCTGAATGGTATGCCTGCATCAACACATCTAAATTTGCTTCCATTGGGATCATACAATATGCTTCTAGGTAAGAATTGGTTGTACCTTCACAATACTAAGTTGGATTTTTATGAGAAGGTTATTGAATGTTTGGATGATGATGGATAGAAGAGAATCTCGCAAGGTAAGAAGAAGCCTACATCAGTGAGAATGGTCACATCTATGCAGGCAAAGCACAATTGCAAGAAAGGGTGTGTATTGTTCATAGTGCATGTTTCCAGTGATAAAGGTAAAGATGTTGAGGATGCAAAATTCTTGAAGAGATATCTGGTTTTGCAACAGTTTCAGGATGTATTTATAGCAAATATTTCGAAGTTACTGCCTCATAGGGAAGTGGATTTTTCAATTGAGTTGGTACCAAGGGTAGCACCAGCATCAAAGGCACCTTACAAGATGAGCACTCTAGAGCTAGTGGAATTGAAGTTGCAGTTGAAGGAAATGCTTGATAAGGGATGCATTAGGCCAAGTTTATCACCTTGTGGTGCACAAGTGTTGTTTGTAAAGAAGAAGGATGGTACTCTTAGGTTATGCATTGATTACATGTAATTGAAAAAGGTGACGATCAAGAACAGTTACTCATTGCTAAGGATCGATGATTCATCTGATTAGTTGAAGGGAGGAACAATATTCTCGAAAATTTATTTGAGATCAAGATATCCTCAGGCACACATCAAAGAAGAGGACATTTACAGGACTTCTTTTTGGACCAGCTATGGACATTATGAGTTTGTTGTAGTTCCTTTAGGGTTACCTAATTCTCCAACTAATTTCATGTGTTTGGTGAATAATGTGTTGCATTCTTATTTAGACAAGTTTGTGATAATATTCATTGATGATATATTGATATATTCTAAGAATGAGGAAGAGTGTTCCAAACACTTAGTAGTAGTATTGAGATTTCTAAGAGAGAATTAGTTGTATGCCAAGCTTACTAAGTGCAATTTCTTTTAGACAAATGTACATTACTTGGTACATGTTGTTTCCAAGAAAGGCATAGCAATGGATCCAGAAAAGATCAGAGCTATCATGGAATGAGAAAATCCTAGGAATGTGGATGAGGTCAGATCATTCTTGGGGTTAGCAAGTTAATATAGGTGGTTCATCAAGAACTTCTCACAGATTTCATATCCTATTACATATTTGCGGAGGAAAGGAATGAAATTTGAATGGATAGAGGAATGTGTAGCTAGTTTTAAGCAGTTGCTTACAAATGATCAAGTTCTAAAGATTGTTGATCTAGATAAAGAGTTCATGATGCTTGTAAGAGAGGACTTGGTGGAGTCTTCATGCAGGTGGGATAGGTGGTATGTTATGAGTCAATGAAATTGAATGAGAAAAAGAAGAATTATGTGACATGTGATCATGAGTTGGCAGAGATCATTCATGCATTGAAGATGTGGAGGAACTATCTTCTTGGCAAAACATTTGTGTTGATGAGTGACCACAGTGGGTTGAGATACTTTTTTAACCAACCTAGTCTGAATTCTAGGCAAGTTAGATGGTTTTCTATGCTCGGTTAGTTTGAATTGAAGATCAGGTACATCAAGGGAAAGAAGAATAGGGTTACAGATGCTCTTAGCTGAAGAGTGAAGGTAAATCACATAGCAGCTATGAGTTCATATGGGATAGATTTACAAGATCAGATCTTGTAGGTAGGACATTAGGATGATAGGTACCAGTAGCTTAAGCACAAGTTATAGCAGTAGGGTACAAGTGATTAAGATGTGTATTATCATCTCACGGAAGATGGTTTGGTGAGATTCAAGGACAAGATCTATGTGTCAGACAAAAGTGAACTCAACAAGATTATCTTGAGAGAATTTCAGGTTAAGCCATATTCAAGTCACTCGGGATATCAAAAGACTCTAACAACTGTGAAGAAGTTATACTATTAGCCGAATATAAAGACATAGGTAGTTGAGTTCATCATCAGGTGTTTGGATTGTCAATAGGTAAAAGCATAATGAAAGCATCTAGGTGGTCTATTGTTGTCAATTTTAATTCCATAATGGAAATTGAGGTCATTTCCACGGGCTTCATCATAGGTTTTTTGAATACATCTAGACAACATGATTCCATTATGGTTGTGGTTGATAGGTTGACCAAGGTATCTCACTTCATTCCAGTGAAGTATACTAATCCATCTAGTGTGGTAGATCAGATCTTCAATAGGGCGATAATTAGATTTCATGGAATTCCTAAGAAGATTATATATGACAGAGATGCCAAGTTCACTTCTAGGTTTTGGAAGGAGTTATTTGTAGGTTTCGGTACATAGTTGGCCTTCAGTACAACTTATCATGCATAAATAGATGGACAAATAGAGAGGGTAAATAGGATTTTAGAGGACATGTTGAGAATGTATGTCCAACACCAGAAAAGAAGGTGGTAGGAGTATCTTCCATTGGTTAAGTTTGCTTACAACAATGGCTATTATGAGTCATTGAGGATGATATTGTTTAAGTCACATTATGGAAGGAGTTGTAACACTTCCATCAGTTGGAGTGATCTAGTGAACAAGGTAATTATTGGACCGGACATGCTGGCAGATATGGAACAAGAAATACAGGTCATCAAGAAAAATTTAAAGGTGGCACAGCATAGACAAAAGAGTTATACAAATCAACATAGGGTTTTTAAGAAGTTTCAGGTTGGGGAGGATGTGTACTTGCAAATCAAGCCCAAGAGGAGCTCCTTGAGGATTGGACCATGTGCCAAGTTGGAAACTCGGTATTACCAGTCTTTCAAGATCCTTGAGAGGATTGGACTAGTGGGATACAGAATTGCACTGCCTTCGACAATGAAAATCCATGATGTTCTCCATGTTTCATTGCTTAAAATAAATGTGAAGCATGTTGATAATGTGATTGAATGGTATGTATCGCAAGTGGATTCAGAAGGAGAATTATAGTTGGAACCTTAGTGAATATTACAACAAAAACAACTCAAGCACTTTGGGTCTGATGAAGCTACATGGGAGATGGTTTATCAAATGCAGGCTAAGTATCCATCATTGTTTACCAGTTGAGGCAAAGGATTTTTGGTATAGGTACATATTTATGTGTGGTTTTCATTGTAAACATTGCAATGACTTGTGGTATAAAGCTCCAATAAGCGGTATGGTTGTCACATTATCATTTTGGTTTTACTTTTCATTAGGATGTTATTGTAAATACTACATTGAGCTAAGTTATAAAGCTCCATGCATAGTATGTTTTGGTTTTGAAAGGTTTTATTGGTCATAGGTGTCATAGAACACCAAGGATGGTGTTCTCCTAAGGGGGAGGGGTCTTTAACAACCCCATGTTAAAAGTTCATGTACTAAAGTTAATAAAGGAAAAATAAGACGAAAGTCATGGGAAACGTATTCCAAGGTGAATTTTGGGAAACACATCCTAGTGGGCATTGCTTTTTTTTTATTATGGCTAAGGAAATTGGAAAAGGAATTAGCAAATGAAAAGAGGCATTAATTGACTTTTTTTTATGAAATTAAGGAAAATAGGAGAAATGGGAGATGAAAGGTCACAGGTTTGCATGAGAGGCGAATTGAATGAAACAATAGAGGAAATTGAAGAAAATAGAGGCCTCAATCATAAAAAGGCTTCTAAGGATCAGTTCAAAGCTTTTGTTAGTTTAGTTTTGGAGCTCCCTCTATTCTCTCATACTATTGCACACTTAGAGCATTCTTACAACACTATAGCAATGGAGAAAGCAAACATAGGAAAGCAAAGAAAGGACAAAGGAAGCAAAGGAATGACAAGGAAATCAAAGGACAAACAAGGAGGGTTGGATTAAGCAGCTTCAGTAGGAAGAATTATAGGTAACATGTTGTATGTATGATTTCCTAGATGGTTTATGAATGCGTGGTACATGCATTTGTGTATTTGGTTCTCTTGTTGTCATTAGCATGGGTTTTTCTAGGTGTGACAATGGTTTCATCCTTGCCTTTCCATTTCTGAATTTCCATGGTGTGATGGGGTTCTTTTATTTGGTTGAGCTTTGGATTTATAGAAGGTTTTGGAACCGAGTGAAGTGGTCTCAGGATAATTCCCAATGGTTGGGCTTGGAAGTGGTTTAATATTTGGGAAGCCCTCAATAGGTGGGTGGAGACATGAAAATTACTCAAGGTAATGGTGAAGAAATTATGAGGAATTCAAGCTTATTTTTGGCTTAGTGATCTCTTGATGGTCTTTGGTGAGATCCCAATAGCCTAAGAGTGGGGGTGGTTTAATCTTTGAGAAGCCCTAGTTGTTTATGTGTTGGTTTGCTTATGTGATCTCTTGAGCAATTTTGGTGAGATCGCGTGATCTGAAATCACCCCTAGGTGACCTCAGGAAATTAATGAAGGTATTACAGACTCATGTGCTGGTGTGTGTGTCTATGTTATATTGGGCAATGAATCGATAAGATTGCGAAATACACAGACACTGGAAACATAAAGAGATCATAGTAAGCAAAACATAAACACAACAAAATTTAATAAGGAGTTCACCCAATCCTCCTGGGCTACGTCTCCTGGTCCTTCTTTCAATGGTGGTCTTTTTATTATGTTTTTAAAACGGAGTCTTACATTAAGGAGCTCAATTTGAGTTTCAATTGATAAAGGATGATCAGTGGGATGACACTTGGAATTCCCAACTCCTTAGAGTTCACAAACTCCCCTCAACGAATTTCGACCTCAATTGGTCTCTGTCTGCTCAATGTCGCCCGCACTCTGATGGTCAGCTCAGCTTCTCTATCCTCTGAAACTTTTCCTCTCTTTCTATGTCTCTCGCCCTTCGGCTTCTTCACTACTTCCCCTTTTCTGTCTCTGTCAGATCATGGCTTTAAAGCCAGTTCATCCCTTTGACTGTTCATTTCGGCTTCCCAGCTCTCTAGATTTCCTGCCTCTATCTGTTGGGACTCCTCTACCCTGCGTCATCATCGTTGTGTAATTCTTCGTAGAGAGGTGGCCAACTGTCTCTTTGCAAACTGAGTGTCAGTTCTTCCTGAACGGTCGTTTTTTCCATTATTTCCCAGTGGCCTATGAAACGGATCCTTCTGTCGATTCATTGGTCAAATCGGACTTCAAATCTTATGTGTCATAGTTTATTTCTCCCTTGGGTCTGGTCATCCATCAGGTTGAACCTTCGCCATTGATCTGGAGCTTCTAGATCCTACGGTCTTCGCTTATATCACTCGGTGTATGGAATCGTTGGGTACTTTGCCAAACCCGCTTACTGCACGAAATGCCTCCGATATTCTACCGGTTTTGAGCGTGGGACCTGCCGTCTTCGTTTATATCGCACAGTTGAGTTGCTCAACTGTTAGTCTGCAATGTAAGCGGTTTTTCTCTCTCCCTTCTGGACATGTGTCACTCGGTGTATGTAATTTTTGGGTCCATTGCCAAACCCGCTTACTGCACGAAATGCCTCCGATATTCTATCGGTTTTGAGCGTGGGACCTACCCTGTCGGTTTTAGCGCTTTCCCATGGTTTTCTGGTTCCCCTTGTGACCAAACGCTCAGGGTCTCTCCTTCTCGAGGGGTTTTTCCCAGCAATACGCGATTAGCACTTTGCGGATCTGAGCTTCCCAATTGCCATTTTTGTGCCATGCGCGGGCTCCATGGGCCAATTGCCAACGAACTTTGACCGAAGGTCCTCGTTGTTCCGTGTTGGCTGCAAATTTCCATTATTTAGAGGTTATTTTTGAGAGCTATAAGATTTCTTGAAGTTTGTCATTCACTCTGATCAATCAAGGAATTGTTTGAGGATCCAATTCGGATCATGGCCTTCCCACTGAAAAAGATTTTGGACCACCAGAAGTTGGTTTTCAAGCATCGACTAGGTGAGGATACAACTTTCTCACCTATCCAATCTCTATCCATTTTGCACTGCTTGGTTTTGAACCCTTGAGTCCAATTCTGAGGTACTCAACATCTCCTCTGCACATTGTTCTCGCCTTCCTGTCTAGAACTGTTTTTTCCTGCAATTCATTAAGATATTCAGGTAATAGGTCATCAATAGAAGGTAATTGACTCAGCTCATCAGGATATTCAATTAACGAAGGTTCAAATAGTCTCAAGCTATCTGCATTGACGATTGAGTAGATGTGCATATAGGCTGGCAAATCAAGTCGAAAAGCATTCTCACCAATTTTCTCAAGGATCCTGAAAGGTCCATGCCTTATTGGTTTTAGCTTTTTACCTTCACCTTGCATCCTGTCCTTGCTAATATACTGCTAGACTAGATCACCAACTTGGAAACTACGCTCCATCTGATGTTTGTCATGCCTTTCCATGTATTTGACCTGGCTCTTTTCCAGTTATTCCTGTACTGCCTGGTGGATCTCTTGGAATTTTTCAATGAACCTAGTTACGTTGTCCACATCATTGTGTCCATCAACTATTGTGTCCTTACCAAAGACAAAATCCAAGGGAGACCTTGGTGCGAAACCAAAATAGGTCTCAAAAGGAGATCTCTGTGTGGAAAAATGTTTGGCTCGGTTGTAAGCATGTTGCACATAACACAAATGTTCATCCCAAAGCCTAGGATGTTTGCTGCAATATCCCCTAAGCAACTGGATCACTATCCTGTTGACTACTTCTGTCTGGACATCGGTTTGTGGATGGAAAGTTGTGCTTTTCTTTAGTTTGGTGTCCATCAGTTCCCACAGAGTTGACCAAAACTTCCCCACAAATCTGGTGTCTCGATCAGAGATAATGGAAGTTGGTAATCCAAAATGAACCCATACATGTTGAAAGAATTAGTTTGCAGTTTGTTCAGCTATAATCTGTTTATTACGAGGTATCAAAATACACATTTTGGTGAACCTATCCACAACAACATATAGATAATTATGACCTTTCCTAGACTTAGGCAGTCCTCCAACAAATTCCATGGAAACACTTTCCCAAGGATGAGAAGGAACTAGCAATGGAGTGTACAAGCCTAGTTTCCTATTATTGGGCTTCCTTTTAGTGCACATAGTACACCCTCTTACATATCTAGAAACTGTCTTGTTTGTTTTTGGCCAATCACAAAATATTTGTAGCCGTGCAACTGTTTTACTTACCCCAAAGTGACCTGATATTAGAGAAGTGTGTGCCTCTCGTATTAAATTTACTGTTTCAGCTTATGGAATGCATAGCTTCCCACAATGATACAAGAGTCGGTCCTTAATGTGATAATCCAATTCTTCCATTTTCTTGCCTTGATTTAAAGTTGCATATACATCTTTAAAGTCCATATCTTGAGTATATTGTTCAATGTAGCTCTCATGCAATACTGAGTTATGCCTAAGTATAGTAGATGAATTTATAATAGGTCTAGATAACATATCTACAACTTTATTATGTATGCCCTTTTTATATCTGATGACTAAATGAAACTGTTGTAGGAACCCCATCCATCTATAGTGTCTTGATTTCTACAACTTAGTTTGGGAGTTTAGATATTGAAGTGGTTGATGATCGGTATGGATAACTGTCTCTTTGCCCATTAAGTAATGTTTCCACTTTTTCACACTCTGTACTAATGCATACAATTGTTTATCATATGTGGGATAGTTAACTACTGCAGAATTAAATGTCTCAGAATGATAACATATGGGATTTTCATGTTGTATCAACACTACTCCCATGGCATAGTCATTGGCATCCGTTTGGATCTCAAATGGTCTTTGAAGATCTGGCAGTGCTAGTACTGGTGTTGTACTAATCTTTTCTTTCAAGGTGTCGAAGGCTTTCTACTATTTGCCTCCCCACTGAAACACCTTGTCCAATCCTGTTAAAGCATGTAAGGGAGCTGCAAGTAAGGAAAAGTTAGAAATGAACTTTCTCCAATATTGTATTGCTCCTAAGAAGCTTCTAACTTCTGTAGCAGATTTTTGTATAGGCCAGTTCACAATGACTGCGACCTTAGAGGGATCTATCTTCAATTCACCACCCCCTACTATGTGACCCAGATAATTCAAGGATGTTTTGCCAAATTCACATTTTGAGAGTTTAACATAATTTTTTTCTCTTTTCAAAACATCTAATGTCTGCTTAACATGCTTTAAGTGTTCTTCCCACGTTTTTCTAAATATAAGAATGTCATCCAAATATACAATAACAAAATCATCAAGAAAAGTTTTGAGTACATCATTCATTATTCTCATTAAAGTAGAAGGAGCATTAGTTAAGCCAAAAGACATAACCAACCACTCATACAATCCCTGCTTTGTTTTGAAAGCGGTCTTCCATGTATCTTGCTCTGCAACCTTGACCTGATGATACCCACTATGCAAGTCTAACTTGGAAAAATAAACAACTTCTTTTAATTGATCTAATAGATCATCTATGCGAGGAAGGGGATAATGATTTTTTATTGTTATTTTATCTAGTGCTCGATAATCAATGCACATTCTCCATGAGCCATCTTTCTTTCTCACCAAAACGATTGGTGACCCACTTGGTGATGTGTTAGGTCTGATGAACCCCTTCTCGAGCAACTCCTGCACCTGCTTCTTGATTTATGCATTCTATAAAGTAGACAACCTGTACATCCCAATGTTAGGCAATGGAGCATCTTGCTGCAAATTAATATCATGCACTATTTCCTTTTTGGGTGGTAGACCTTTAGGTTTTTGAAACAAGATATCATACTTTGAAACAAAATTTTCTAAATCATCTTGCTGTTTAGCATCACAACCCTCAAATACATTGGTTTTATCATGTTTCTTTTCCTTTACAACCATCAGTAAAAAGTGTTTGCATGAATTTACCATTCGTTTCATCTGCCCTAAGTTTATGAGAGTATGATTATTCTTGAGCTTATGAGCTCTTATAAAGTATTTGATTCCATGTTTAACGAGTAGATACTTGTTCTCAGCTCTATAGGAAATAGATTTTCTGTCATACAAGTAAGGACTTCCTAAAACAGTTCCACATATATCCAAAGGATTTATATCTAACTCAACCTCATCTACAAATGGTGACCCAAAAGAAAACTTAAGTTTTCATTGTCTAATCGCTTTTAGTTGTGCTTTATCACTTAACCAACCTAATGGGTATGGTTTCTTGTGAGGTGTAGTCAGTAATCCCAAGTTCTTTATAATTGCTTCAGAAATTAAATTTACTTGTGAGCCACTATCAAACAAAGTATCAATCTTTTGATGCTTGGAAATAATTCGAATATGAAAAAGCTCATGTCTTTTTCTCCCATTTTCTTCATCAATAGTAGATTGTGTAGAATTATTAGTAGATGCTTAAGAATTCTTACCTTTTATACATGTGGTTGCAATAGTTGTTTCATCTCCTAAGTCCGACCCCAAATCTTTCTGAATAGCTGCAGCAGTCTTCTTCTTCTTGCCCTTGAACTTCTTAGATCTCAGCTCCAGATGCAGAATCCAACAATGCTCATCATCATGCCCATCCTTCTTACAGTGAGTGCATGAAGACTTGATTTTCTGCGCAGCATTGGCCTTCCTCTCTTTCCATTTCTGTCTTCTTTTCTCCTTATTCTTGCTTGCAATGGGCTTGGATGATCCTCCAACCTCTGGGTTCCCATTCTTTCCTCTAGATTCTAGATGCATAGCTTGAAAAAATACCTCATCTATACTAGTGGGATTAAACATGAGGATAGTGTGCCTCATGTAGTTGTGTAGACCACCGATGTACTTCAACAGAGTCTCAGGTGAGTCTAATGAGATTCCTAGAATCAAAGCTCTCTTCCTAAATTCTTGGGTGTAACCTTGTACACTTTTCCCTTTCAATTGGCGAAGAGTTTGCCAACTCATCATGGCTTGCTGCATGTAGGCCAGTGGATAGAACTACTTTTTTTATTGTAGAAACAAATTCACTCCAGACAGAAAGAGTCTTACCATGTCTCTTCATGTCAGATTGGGTCCTACCTTCCCACTAAACCAAGGAAATGCCCCGAAGGCGCAGGATGGCTAGCTGAATCTTGCTCTTGTCTGAGTTAATACTCTGCACTCTGCCATAAACATCAATTTGTCTGATCTAATTGTTCAACTTTTCTGCATTCAACTCTCCATCATATATTGGTAAATCAAATTTAACATCTAGTTTAATCAAAAATGTCTTCTTTTTATGTTTAGGGCTATTAGGAGGTAAGAGAAAGCTTTCTTCTTTCCCTTTGCCTTTGGAGTGGTCATGGAGGAGAGATTCCCCTTCTCCTTTATCTTGTTTGGAGCCTGATGATTCCTCATCTTTATGTTTTCTAAAGTCCTTATACATTTTCTCTACCATGGAACTCATGGCCAGGAAACTATCTATAAATTGAGGGTTTGGGCTCACAGAACCTTCCTCCAACATTGTCTTCTGAGGATAGACTCTTCCAATTTCAGGATTAGTTTCAACCAACTCTCCTTATCCTAATTTGACCTTTGATCTAGTTAGCATTCAACAGCGAAATCCAACACAAGCTTGTCTAACCTGCAGAAGAGAGGATGGACTGGACCAAGCCGCTGCGCCTTATGCTTTTCTGCTGGGGAGACAAACCTCAATTTGTTTTTCCAGTGTCAGGCATTTCTGCAAGTCTGGTATGATCTCTCCTTAACTCTGGATTTTCCTCACCGATGTTTCTCCTCTATACAGGAAGGTTTTCTCTGGTGGAGCGCACAGTCAGATTCTCGATGCACTATTTTTATTTTAGTCTGCTGGTCCATCTGGAAATGGCGAAATGAATCTATCTTCAAAAGCTTTCGGAGGCCCATTTATTCCACATTGCTTCGCATCAAGGTTCTCCTGGTTTTTCTGGGCATTTAGGCCTCCTTTTTTGCAACACCGTCTAGTTTTTATATTCGCCATGTTACAATACATTTTTTGTATTAAGATCTTCTCAGCCTTAGAAGCAACACATCTGTTTATATGGCATATGCTTATGATCTGAAATCTTCACGCCTCGACTGTTTTGGTTTTTTAAAACATTACAGTCTATCTGTTTCTATTGAACTGGTTTTTACCATGAAATACATGGGTTAATACTCCATTAAACCTATATATGTAATTGATCATCTCTATATCAATACAATATGATTTTTATTGTGAAAAAAAAAAACCTAGAGCTTTGATACCACTTGATCTCAAATCACCCCTAGGTGACCTCAGGAAATTGATGAAGGTATTACAGACTCATATGCTGGTGTGCGTGTCTATGTTATCTTGAGAAATGAATTGATAAGATTGCAAAATACACAGAAACTAGAGACAGTGAGAGATCACAGTAAGAAAAACATAAACACAACAAAATTTAATAAGGAGTTCACCCAATCCTCTTGGGCTACGTCTCTTGATCCTACTTTTAGTGGTGGCCTTTTTATTATGTTTTTAAAATAGAGTCTTACATTAAGGAGCTCAATCTGAGTATCACATAACAGAGGATGATTAGTGGGATGACACTTGGAATTCCCAAGTCCTTAGAGATCACAGACTCCTCTCACCAAATTTTGACCTCAATTGGTCTTTGTCTGCTCGATATCACCCTTACTCTGATGGTTAGCTTTACTTCTCTATCCTCTACAACTTTTCCTCTATTTCTGTGTCTCTCGCCCTTCGGCTTCTTCACTGCTTCCCCTTTTATGTCTCTATCAGCTCGTGGCTTTAAAGCCAGTTCGTCCCTTTGACTGTTTGTTTCAGATTCTCAACTCTCTGGATCGTCTGCCTCTGTCCGCTGGGACTCCTCTGCCCTACGTCATCATCACTGTGTAATGCTTCGCAGAGAGGTGGCCACCTATCTCTTTGCGAACTAGGTGTTAGTTCTTCCAGAACGATGTTTTTTTTTCTATTATTCCCCAATTACCTGTGAAACGGATCCTTCTCAGGTCCAATCATCCATCGGGTTGAACCTTCGCTGTTGATCTGGAGCCTCTAGATCCTACGGTCTTCGCTTATATTGCGTGGTTGAGTTTCTCGACTGTTAGTCCCTGATGTAAGCGGTTTTTCTCTCTCCCCGCCGGACACGTGTCACTCAGTGTATGGAATCGCTGGGTCCTCGACCAAACCCGCTTACCACCTGAAATGCCTCCGATATTCTACCACTTTTGAGTGCGAAACCTGCCTTGTTGGTTTTAGCTCTTTCCCATGGTTTTATGGTTCCCCTTATGACCGAACGCTCGAGGTCTCTCCTTCTCGAGTGGTTTTTCCCAACGAAGCGTGTTTGCGCTAATCGCGTATCAAAAAAAGCCTCCATTTCCGGATCTGAGCTTCCCAATTGCCATTTTTGCGCCATCTGCAGGCTCCATGGGCCAACGGCTAGTGTGCTTTGACCGAAGGTCCTCGTTGTTCCATGCTGGCTGAAAATTGCCATTATTTAGAGGCTATTTCTAATAGCTATAAGAATTCTTGAAGTCTGTCATTCACTCCGATCAATCAGGGAATTATTTGAGGATCCAATTTGGATCATCATGGGAGCGTGAAGTGTTAGAAAATTATATATTACAGAGCAATAGAACACATAAAAAATACTACAGAAATATAAACACAGAAAACAAATAAAATAAGAGAGACACAGATATACGCGGTTCACCTAATTTGGGCTATGTCCACAGGAAATAGTCAGTCCTTCCTTTTATAATATCCAGCAAACTGAAGAGATACAACCTACAACATATCCGCTATAATTCCCTCTTCGCTTTCACACAATATCCTCTCTCTTTCTCACTCAAAACATTGATCTACATAGATGCAATACAATTCCCTCATATATAGTGAGGGGTTGCCTTCTAGGGAAAAAACCCTAAATTGAACATGAATTCTATCGTCAAATCTCTGCCTAATGAATGACCCAGATTGACTACGAAATTACAACATTTTACAAGGAAATTTTACATCTATTTTTAGCTTCGAGGGTGCTACCCCCTATCCCCCACCAGGGGGGGCTCCCAAAGATCGCAGCTGCCCCTCCCCCTGGACCCCCCTTGCAGCGCAAATATTATGGGAGACATTTCCACCACATTACGAACTGGGGTCCAATGCCATGATACCTCTGAATAAAGAAGATAATCAAGCTCCACACCCAACATGAGGGTGGAGGGGGTTAATCTCCAAGAAGCCCTAGTTGTTTATGTCTTGAGTGCCACATTCATGCTTGGTATGGCATGAGGGTTATTGGCTAAAAGAAATATTTGGTTGAACTCAATCTATTGTTAGGTGGTACGTGGAAGTCACTGACTTGGTTGGATTTTTTATATGTTAATAAGAGCTCTTCTCCTATTGTATTTCATGAGTACTTGTACTTGTTATTATGTGGCTTTGATGTTTGTTCTATCATGGTTATTATTATGGTTATATGTTGGTTATAAGAATGGTTCCATAACAAGTTCTAGTTATGGCTCTTGATGTGTTTGATTTGTCGATGAAAGGTTAATGAATGTATGAGCTAACATATGCTATTGAATCTATTATGAGAAGACATTAGACCTTCTTATTGATTCTTAGATAAGTTTCAAACCCATGTGTTCAGATATGCATTCATAACCTGTAGATTGCATGTTCACCATATGTTTAACAAAATGACTATCATGGTTAGGTTTGGTTAGGTTAAGTCCTTGATCAAGTTTTGTATGAATAAACTTTTCATGATGTTTTTAATCATTCTGGAAAGTGTTATTGAGTTCTAGGAAGTGGTATGGAGGCTAGCCTAAAATGGTGGCTCATAATTTGGGACCGCACCCTCTGAACTATGAGTTTTGGGCCATAATCGCACCCTAGTAGGCTTATGCATGTGGTTTGTGTCCTATAACCTCATGGAGGTCTAGTCAAGCATGTGTTTTTTGGGCCCATGTCACTAAAAGAATAATGTAGCACAGGGTGTTGGAACTTGGAGTGGTTGCTTATCTCCTGGGTGTTCTTTGGCTCACGAGGAAGGTGAGAAAAAATCTAGTTTGTCGAATCCACATCCTTAACTGTACTAAGGAGGTTGGGTCATGTCATAGTAGCCCTCAACTCATGTTTACCCTGACAGACCAGTTAATTTGGGTAAATGTGGGAGGACGCGTTACACAAATCTAATCTTTGTGATGACAGATTAGATCTCTATGGTGGAAGATCTGATCTTTGTGATGACAGATTAGATCTCTATAGTGGAAGATCTAATCTTTGTGGTGAGTTTTGTTGGATTTCTAACATTCAAAATTTGCATTTGTGGTAGTCTTCTTGAATTAGTACAGTCCTTGTATTGATGTATTTTGAAGGATGTTTGTAAGAAGGTAATTGGTTGGGTTTTCCCCTTGTGGGGTTTTCCCTTGGTCTTGGACCTAATCTCTGGTGTCTCTTATTGTGCATTGTTATCTATGCTTTTTATTTATTTCTGAAGTATAATCATTTGTTAATGGAAGAATAAATGTATAGAAATACTGCTAACCTCACAAATAATTTATTATTAGTAGGACTTGTCTTGTATAATTGAGAGCATCTAATGGATATGATTGAGAGGTGACTTTCTACCCTTTGTATATCTTTTTCATCAATAATTTCCAAACTCTCTCTTAATCTTAATAATTCATAAATATCTTTTTATTTTAAAGAAAAAAATGTATGAATGTCCTTCACAACCATATTGATGTGCTCATATAATTTAAAACACATATGAATAAACTTAGGGAAAAAAATATTCTTAAAACCAAGGTTTGTGGTAACCGAGTAACCTACCTTCCTTCACAACCATATAGATGTGCTCATATAATTTAGAACACATATGAATAAACTTAAAGAAAAAAAATATTCTTAACCACAGTTTGTGGTAACTGAGTGGCCCACGTAGGAAAGCTTTTCATGTTATCTAAAAAATGGAAAACACTTCATTAAGGACAAATTCAAGATTTTTTCCTAATAGTATACACTCAAAACATTTCCGTGATTTGAGTAAATTTTCTTCTTCTAAATATTTATCTTTTTCCCTAGGCAACATGATTAGAATAAAAATAGGAACAAATTGAACTTCGGTAACTAGTGAAGTAACTATATAAAATGTTCAATTAACTAAGAACAACGTAAAACCTATTCGAAATTTATCAAGACTGCTAGCATGCTTTGTGATTACATAGTTGAATGAATAAATTTTGAATAAAATGTGATTAGCCATTGAATTGGATTTAATAATTATAAGTGCTAAGTGTAAATTTCTGATTGAACGAAAGAATAACACCATCACGTAACCCAACAATGCTTGGGATATGACCGGAGTCTGAAACCATGACCAACCTCTAGTGGTTTCACTATAGGTTCAATCAATCTGGAATGAATACTACGTTGCCACACATACTTCAGGTGGTTTCACCTTTTTGATACCAATTTGCATGGGAGTCAGGGTCTAACTCTTTAATCTAAAAATAGATATGGATCACCAATCTGAAAATAGATATGGACCATGGGAAATAACACATTTTTAAAGGTAAATTATGTCGAATTAGCAGTAAGATGAGACAAACCAATAAATTATACATTGTGAAATGTTTGTAAGTCCCACTTTATTAAACATCAATATCACCACCCACTAAAAGTCACAACACCATTCAATTCACATGTCTACATCATAAACAATTTGCATGGAAACTTGACTACATCTTCCATCTAAAAATGAGGAAAGCACATAATGTATCATGGTTAAGCCAACATATGCATGTGAATGAGAAGGTAAATAAGTAATTTGGATAAGTGAGTAACAATTATGGGCAAGTATCTCTTGGAAGCAACAACATCACCACCATAAGAGTGTGACTTTGAGGGTGTTACCTGAAAGGGCCAAGAGGAAGAAACAAGGATGCATGCATGGTCAAAACCCACTAGTGAAAGTCATAAGGCAAATTCACATTTATATTTGTGCATTTTATGGAGACCAAAATTTTGATCAACTCAAGATAGCAGATGTCATTGAGGAAGTTTGCATAGTTGAGGTATATAAGCCAACATAGACTAATCATCTAAATTCAAGAGTGATATGCACCTACAAGTTGTGGGAAAACATTAAATGGAAAGAAATTGTTGAATTGATTAGGACAATATTGAAGATAGATTTGGAAGATATTTCAACAACCAATTATAAATTTTTGAGAGAATATCAAAATAGTTTGAAGTTTGAGACATGGAGGGAGGGCCACACACATGGGATACATTATTTAAAACCCTTGATGTGGTGAAAATAGTTCAAGGGGATAATGTGACACAAAATTAAAAAGTATTTACTAAGAAAAATAGACTATGTTAAGCAAGAGCTCTTCACATCCATCTATTAGTTGGATGTTGAGAAATAACTCTTCCCACTTATACATTTGTTGGATGTTGAGTTGGAATTCCTCACACCTATGTATTTATGGGATGTTGAGCAAGAACTCTTTATTAGCTATGATTTGATGTGTAACCTCACTAGTGGCCATGGTGAAGGTCTCCAAACTAGCATGGTAACATCTCATGATAACACAAGATCTCATGATAACATATATAAATTGAAAATTTGAAAATGAAAATATTCAAACAAAAAATTGAAAATGGAACTATTCAATAATTTCCAAGAAAATATGTTAAACATAATTTATGCACTAGGTCAAAACACTTCATTATATTTAACTTTTGATTGAATAAATGTTCGATCAAATGTTAATGATGTGCGTTTTTAATCAAGAACTATGTTTTTAATGAAAAAAACATATATATTTTTTTCATTACTATGCTCACCCCAAAACAATAATTGAAATTCATGTTTTTACCTAATGACAAGTAAGGTTCTTTACAATGAATTTTATGGAAACCAATTATTTTTTGCTGAACATTGAGTGGACTTGAAATTTTTCTAAGTTAATTTATTATCTAAAAATTGTCTTTCAAATTTTAATTGTAGCATTGTAATAGAAATGTATAATAATATAAGTTTATTGTTGTGTTTTATAAAAAAAATACATTTCCCAATTTAATTTTGTTATTAGAATTCTAATTTAAAATATCTAGTTGAATTTCAATTTAATTCAATATCATCATAAATAAAAATATATTTTTTAATTTCAATAATTTAAAAATAAATCTTATTTTTTAATTTCAATCATTTGTAAATAAATTTTGTTTTTAATTTAATAATTATTTCAATCCATCAAAATATATATACACACCCAAACTTGAAAGTCAAACATCTTACTTTATATCCCCAAATTATCCTTTTTTTAATATGTTTTTATAAAATCCAAATGTAAGATACAAACATTTTACTTTATAATATATCAAGAATATATTTTTTTTACATATAATTTTAAATCTCAATATAAAATAAAAATATTGTAACTTCTTTCGTTAATGTAAATATTTGTTTTTACTGCAACCAAACAAACTATTATTTTTTTTTAATTATAAATTGTTCTTCAATTATGTTATGAAAAGGAATTTTGCACTTATTAGTAAATGACGTTTCTTTTGATTAATTAGTTAAAAGAAGTAGTTACTTGTTCCAAGAAAGAAAACTAAATCTTGGGAAGTATTTGAAAGGAAAGAGATCAAGAGGATAGGGGTATCTGAGATCAGCAAGAGGGAAAAATTGTGCTGAGAGGTTAGACAGTTGTGATAGCTACATCTGGTTAAGACCACATAGTTGGAAATACGCTTGGTCTCGAAGGAGAGAAAGAATTCCCTGGTTTAGGGATAGCACAGGGGGAGATTTACTAGCATAGTAAATCTCATGGTAGGGAGGAAAACAAAGTGTAGGTTTATGTATAGACCAAATCTGGAAGCAGCGAACTCATATAAGTTATAATCTGTTGGGAACTTCATAATCATATAAGTGGTATTCTCTAATTAAAGCTTAAATTACGTAAATAAATAAGTCTTATTTTGAGTTGTTAATTGATTTAGAGTTATTAAATGAATTAATTATCTGGTCTTTTGATCCTAGAAATTATATCAGTAGGGTATCTTATAACAGAAGCAAAGAATTCTTTTGAAACCTTTTTGAATGGTAATTACATGAACAAGAAATAGAAACCACTTTCACTACTCAAAATGAAAATTAAAATAAATATCAAGGAAAACGACGAATATAAATCCATGAAAGGAAATCTAGTAACGAAATAAGTTCAATAGTGACTACAGTCAAATGTATACAAAATCATGTACTATAAATGGATAAGGTAAGTTGAAAGGATTTACAAAAGATTTCATTCCATAGGAATTTTAAGATTAAAATACTGGTAAAACAAATGACCAAAAGGAAGTAAAGTCTCTTCTTTAAAACAGAAAGAACCCTTACAGGGTTTAGTAATTTTGTTTGTACAATAGAAAACAAGTAAACATCAAAATTCCTCTGAATAGTTATTTACATTAAAATAGGTATCTTGGTCACAAACTCTAGCTGTTTACACAATTCCAACAAATTCTAAATCTAAGTTAGATGGAAAGAAAATAGGATAGCACAGGTATTACGAAACTATCTGACACTCCCCGAGGTATTCTATGCAGACTAATTACATTTCACAAGATTAAATCTTTAGCATTCAAACTCTATGCAGAACGAGAAATTGCAAATACGAAATTAAGAAAATTTGAACTATCGCTAGACTTGGCATGGAATGCTATGAAGCGCTTTTGCCTTTACCTAGACAAAAGATCATTCCAACCTTTGCCATATTAAAATCAGAGACTTGTCAAAAGGAAACTAAGAAAGATCTTGACATTTTTCGAATACATAGCTTATTATGATAAATTCAAATCCTACTGTAAACCTGTAGAAATATATCAACAAGCTATCATGAATCAAAGTCTCGACAGAGGAAAAAGAGATTGAATTTAAAAAAATATGAAACCATACATTCTTATAGTTTTCAAATAACCATGCGAAATAGCAGTATGAGAAATAGAGCCGAAGTTACAAACTATGGTCGAAGCCATTTAAAACTTATATAGTTATGGAACCAATAGTACAGTAGGATTAAGGCTTCCATAAGCCGAGAAAGGAAAAATTCCTAAACATAGCATTGAAAATCTAAGTAAATCTCGGCCATTTGGCCATAGAACCTTGCTAAAGAAATGACTCTAGGAATTAAATACCCATTTTCTGGTGGGTTCTCCCTCCTGGAAGATGAAGCTGGTAAGAGGGTTTCATCCTTAGCACCATCTGGAGGCTACGAAACCTGAAAGACTTTCCGCAAAACACAACAAATAACCATGGATTAGATGATAATTCTTCATAAGAAACTATAACAAAGAAATGATAGGCATAAAAGCTGATAAAAACTCACCATTGAATAGCAGCATGAAAACCCTGTCCTAGCAGTTGAAGTCCGGGACTCCCAAGTGTCTAAACCAGTTGGAAAGCAAGCTCGGATGCAACCTAGAAGTCGGGAAACGAAGCTCATGGGCAAGCAGATCCCTACATCAGGCGAAGCAACCAAATGAACTAGTTCCCAATTCACTAGACCGGAGCAGAGTCAAAGTCCATTGGGGTTCCAAAGAAACACAATGCCAAACAGGGACAAAACCATGGGAGCTAAAGGTTAAAACCCTCGAGTACCGTATGATCAACCGAGTTGACAAGGTTCGTCGATGAGGGAGATAGATCCTAAGGAAGGTGTTGCAAGTGGTTTGCTCAGTGTATGATGGTATGCCACCTAGGCCAGGATAGTCAGGGCCATTAATAAAACATAAACAGATGGCGGGCTCTTAAGAACAGAAATAAATTGTATTAAACACCAATTACAATGAGTACCAAATTTATTAAATATGAAACGATTGTTATTCATAAGTTAAATGATATCGCATGTGTATAATCCTGCCTTGTGTTATGAGAACGATGCAAAATAGATACTAAGGCTTAAACTGTCATTTTATATCCACGCTTTATAATGGTTGTCTTTAGTTTTATAAAATTTGAAACTAGGTTATTAATATATCAAGATTTGATTGAAGTCAACACTCTAGTAATATAGTAAGACAAAGAAAAATATACATTCTTTTATATATAATTTTTTTTTTTTTTATATGGGTTACATATGGTATCAGGGTGCTCAGGTTTACAAAACTGAGACCTCTGGAGTAAGAAATAACAATCTCGGTACTATGCAGGTAGGAGGTAGAAAAATTCAGTATGAGAAGAAATGGGAATCCACTACATGATTTTGTATTGGGAACAATACCAACGCAATTTCAGGAAGGTAATCTTGAGGTCTAGGTGCAGCTGGGGGATGAGTCACAAAATCCCAATACAGACATCCGGGAAACTATACAAGAATTGAAAGGTGAAATGGCCCAAATTTGGGCAGACAACAAAAGATTTATGCAGGAACAATAAAAGATTCTGAAAAGCCTATTGGATAGACAGAATCATTGAGCCCTAGTTCCCAGCCCTGAGCACGGCCATACAACTAGGGAAAAAGAATTTTGAACTGAAAATGTGGAAATAGGGGGGGTGAAGAAAACCAAAAAGAAGATTCAGGTAATGTGTCAGATCATAAGACTTAGAAAAAGCAGAAAATTTAATTCCAAGGAGAGTTTCAGAAAACCAAGCCTCCTCTCTTTTATGGTGAGTAAGAAGAGGCAGTGGAAGCATGGATAATTAACATGAATAAGTATTCCTAGTTGTACGAGTGTGATTTCAATTTGAAGGCCCATTTGGCCATTTTCCAACTTCAAGGGAAAGCCATGTTATGGTGGGAGGACCGTCAGAGGGGTTAGTGAGCAAAATATAACATGGGAGAAATTCCAGAATTTTTTTAAAGAAAAATATCTAACCGAAAGCTTTTATGATGAGAAAGAAAAAGAATTCCATGATCTCTGCCTGGGCCAAATGATGATGGACAAATTTATAATAAAATTTACATCATTATTGCGGTATGTTCATTATATTCGTGAAGAAAAGGCCAAAGTACAATGGTTTATTAGCAGTATTCCGTTGTTCATGAAGGAACGGCTGGAATTAGACAACCCAAAAACCATGTACAAAGTCATTCGGAAAGCACAGATCTATTATCAACAAAATAAACCAAAGGGTGACTTGAGAAAAAAGTGGGTTGATAAAAAGGGAAAAAAAAGTATTCCCAACCACAAGGGGAAATAAGGGCAATAGTAAAAAAGGCTCATATAAAGGACAAACTAACCGAAATGTGAATAAACCTAGATTTAAAGTACCAGGTGAAACCAGGACAAATGAACAAGCTGGCAGAAATGAAGCTGAATTTATTAACAGACCACCTGTACAGTGCTGGGGATGCGGATGCCCACATTACGTCAAAAATTGTCCCCACCGTAAGGGAGAAGATCAGATCTGTCAAATTCAAGAAGCATCTATAGTGGGAAGTGGCTAGGAGCATTCCCAAAATTAACGTAGCGGTGGAAGATCATCAGGAAGAATTTCAGTCGACCATGGTTGAATTTGAAGGTACTATTTTTTACCAGACCTGTTCTACTTTAATAGATCCCAGGGCCACTTTAAGTTACATTAGCCCCAGGACAGTGGAATGATGTAAACTACAAGTTGTCAAATTTAAAAACCCATGGTTAGTACAACGAGCCAAAGGAGCAAAAAGGAGAGTTTTGTCTAAAGTGAGCAACTTCCCTTTAAAATTAGTTTGTCAACCTATTATAGTTTATCTAAATGTGTTATCCCTGGGGTCATATGACATTCTTATAGGCATGGATTGGCTGGAGAAACACTGGTCCCTCAAAAATTGTAAGACAAAAACTGTTGGTTTCCATGATGAGGTAGGGGAGAGATACGAAATTCAAGGTGTATAGAAACCTTTGCAACTAAGGCCTATAATAGCATCCCAATTAGCCAAATGCGTCAGAAAAGGTTGTCAAGTTTATGCCATACAAGTAGGGTATGATGACTCTAAAGATAAATCTGTATCACTTTAAAATTTTCCAGATGTATTTCTTGAAGAAATACCTGCCCTACCCCAAAAAAGGGACATAGATTTTACCATTGAACTAATTATAGGAGTTGCCCTAGTTTCTCGAGCATCTTACCGAATGAGCATAACAAAGCTAACATAGTTAAAGATGCAACTCCAAGAGTTGCTTGAGAAGAAGTATATCTGTCCTAGTGTGTCCCCTTGGGGAGCTCCAGTGTTATTTGTTAAAAGGAAAGATGGAACCCTGAGGATGTGCATGGATTACAGCCACCTAAATAAGCTAACAATTAAAAACAAATACCCCTTCCCTGTATAGACGAGTTATTTGACCAAGTGAAAGGTGAAACAGTTTTCTAGAAGAGTGATCTTCGTTCTGGGTATCATCAGATCAGAATAAAGGAGAAAGATATTGCAAAAACTGCATTCAGGAGACGTTATGGACATTATGAGTTCGTGGTTTTACTATTTGGGCTAAATAATGCCCCAACCACCTTCATGTTTCTCATGAACAACATATCCCATTAGTTCTTAGATAAATTTGTTTTAATCTTCATTTATGACATGTTGATCTACTCTCGAACATGGAGGAGCATAAGGAGCATCTTTGTATCGTTCTACAAATCCTAAGAGAGCACCAATTGTACAACAAGTACAGAAAATATTATTTCTTTAAGGAGAAAATCCAATACTTGGAACATGTCATCACCAAGGACGGAATTGCAGTAGATCCGGAAAAGATAAGAACCATTATGGAGTGGTCGGTGCCAAAGGATGTAGTCGATATAAGATCATTTACGGGCCTAGCTGGTTACTATCGAAGATTTACAGAGAGTTTCTCTAGAGTGGCATATCCTATTACCTCTATACAAAAGAAAGGAAAAGCTTTCAGATGGACCCTCGACTATCAAAGGAGCTTTAATAAGCTCAAACATCTTCTTACCACTACACCTATTCTGAGCATTGCTGATCCCAACAAGGAATATGTGGTTTGTACAAATGCTAATAAGGAAGGTGTGGGTGGTGTGATAATTCAAGAAGGCAGAGTGGTCGTCTATGAATCTAGAAAACTTAAAGAATATGGACAAAAGTATTCAGCATATGATTTGGAACTAATAGTGGCCATTCACACCTTAAAAATGTGGCAGCATTACCTACTAGGTAAGAAATTTCTGTTAATAATCGATCACCATAGTCTGATTAATTACTTCAAACAACCAACTTTAAATGCCAAGAAAGCTCGTTGGGCAAATTTCCTGATTGAATTTGATTTGAAATCAAAAATTTTAAAGGAAAGGAAAGTTGGGTGGCAGGTGCTTTAAGTCGGAAGGTAAACTGTTTATATGAAATTTCTTTTAGTGAATCATAGAATACTTGTTTTGGGCAGATTCAAGAATCTGCCATGCGGGATTTAACATATAAACATTTATGGTAGCAAGCGAAAATTCCAGACAACCATGAACAACAAATGGGTTATGAATAAATTCATAAAATTTGTTGATTTATAGGAAGAGGATATATGTGCCTAATCAGCAACATATAAAAACTTTAATTTTATATGAACACCATAAAATTCCTTATGCAAGCCATCCTAGATACCAGAAAATGATTTCTGCCCTGTGGAAGGAATTTTTCTGACTTGGTATGAAAAAGGAGGTGGCAGAGTACTTGGCTAAATTCTTGGAGTGCCAGCAAGTGAAAGCTGAGCACTAACATCCAACAGGATTACCTCACCCTCTGCCCATCTCAGAATGGAAATGGGAAACAATATCTATTTATTTCATTACCGAGCTGCCTAAATCAAGAGAGAAAAATGACTCCATCATGGTGGTGGTGGACAAATTGAGAAAATCTGCTCATTTTATACCTGTCCAATCAACTTATAAAGCAATCCAAATTCCTAATATTTTTACGCAAAACATTTTTAAACTGCACGGAATCCCTAAGATGATCATTTCCAACCGAGATGTAAAGTTTACATCAGCCTTCTGGAAATCCCTCTTTGAGGGATTGGACACACAACTGCACTTCAGTACTGCATACCATCTGCAAACGGATGGGAAAACTAAGCGAGTAAATCAAGTTATTGAGGACACGCTGAAAGTTTATGTAATGTAGTGGCCCACTAAATGGGAAGATTATCTACACCTGGTGGAGTTTTCCTCTAACAACATATACCATGCATCCTTACAAATGAGTCCCTTTGAGGTATTATACAAGCACAAGTGTAGGACACCTTTGAGTTGGAGTGGACTGGAGGATAAACTGTTGCTAGGACCAGACATGTTAGAGGAGATGGAGGAAATGGTGAAAAGGGTAAGAATCAATTTAAAGGCTTCTTAGGATCGGCAAAAGAAATTTTCCGATGGGAAGAGGAACTTCCGAGAATTCCAAGTAGGGGACCATGTCTACATTCGAGTTCGAGCCAAGAAAAGCACCCTGCAATGGACCGGTTGTGCTAAATTAGCACCCCGATTTTGTGGACCTTTTCAAATCCTGGCTCGAATCGGACTAGTGGCTTACCAACATGCCTTACCCAGTCACATTCATGTACACAATGTCTTCCATGTCTCTCTACCTAAGAAATATGTTTATGATGTTAGTCACGTAATTAAAAGGCAAGACATTCAAGTAATATATATACATATATACATACATACATACATATATATATATATATAATATATATATATATATATATATATATATATAGTATATATATTTGTGTGTGTGTTTTCTCTTTAAGGATGTATTAAACAAACAAGTTAAAGACTTAATGCTTTTTGTTGCTATGTTCAAGTCAAACCAGAAGGTGAGTTCTTGGTCGAAGCTCTAGTTATACTAGATTGGAGAGAAGTAACGTTGCAGAAACGAGTTATCACCCAGGTTAAAGTGCAGTGGCAGCACTATGGGCCGGAAGAGGCCATCTGAGAAGATGAGCAGGTTATGAAAGAAAAATTTCTAGGGTTATTTGTAGGAGAACATCGGGACGATGTTCCATTTTAGGGGGGGATGTAACATCCCCCGTTAATGTAAATATTTTCTTTTATTGCAACCAAACAAACTATTACTTTTCTTTAAAATATAAAATGTTCTTAAACTAATTTATGAAAAGGAATTTTGCAGTTATTAGTAAATGATGTTTCTTTTGATTAATTAGTTAAAAGAAGCAGTTACTTGTTCCAAGAATGAAAACTAAATCATGGAAAGTATTTGAAAGGAAAGAGATCAAGATGATAGCGGTATCTGAGATTAGAAAGAGGAAAAAATTGTGTTGAGAGGTTAGAAAGTTGTGATATCTACATCTTGTTAAGACTAGATAGTTGGATATACACTTGGTCTCGAAGGAGAGAAAGAATTCCCTGTTTCAGGGACAGTACAGGGGGAGATTTATTGGCATAGAAAATCTCACGGTAGGGAGGAAAACAAAGTGTAGGTCTATGTATAGACCAAATCTGGAAGAAGCGAACTCAGATAAGTTATAATCTGTTGGGAACTTCATAATTAGATAAGTAATATTCTCTGGGTAAAGCTTAAAATTACGTAAATAAATAAGTCTTATTCTGAGTTGTTAATTGATTTAGAGTTATTAAATGAATTAATTATCTAGTCTATTGATCCTAGAAATTATATCAGTAGGGTATCTTCTAATAGAAGGAAATAATTATTTTCAAAGCTTTCTGAATAGTAATTACAAGAACAAGAAACAAAAACCGCTTTCACTACTCAGAATGAAAATTACAGTAAATATCAAGGAAAACAAAGAATATAAATCCTAGTATTGAATACAGTCAAATGCATACAAAACCATGTATTATAAATGAATAAGTTTGGTTGAAAGGATCTACAAAAGATTTCATTCCATAGGAATTTTAAGATTAAAAGACTAGTAAAACAAATGACCAAAAGGAAGTAAAGTCTCTTCTTTAAAACAAAAAGAACCCTTGCAGGGTTTAGTAATTTTGTTTGTACAATAGAAAACAAATAAACATCAAAATTCCTCTGAATAGCTATTTACATTAAAATAGGTATCTCGGTCGCAAACTCTAGCCATTTGTACAATTCCAACAAATTCTAGATCTAAGTTAGATGGAAAGAAAATAGGATAGCATAGGTATTACGAAACTGTCGGACACTCCCCGAGGGATTCCATGCAGACTAATTACTTTTCACATGATTAAATATTTAGCATTCAAACTCTATGCAGAACGAGAAATTGTAAATACGAAATTAAGAAAATCTGAACTATCGTCGGACTCAGCATGGAATGCTATGAAGTGCTTTTTCCTTTACCTTGACCAAAGATCATTCCAACCTTCGCCATATTAAAATCAGAGACTTCTCAAAAGGAAACTAAGAAATATCTCGACATTTTTCGAATACATAGCTTATTATGATAAATTCAAACCCTACTATAAACCTATAGAAATATATTAACAAGCTACCATGAATCAAAGTCTCGACAGAGGAAAAATAGATTGAATTTTACAAAAAATGGAACCATACATTCCTATAGTTTTCAAATAACCATGCGAAATAGCGGTTTGAGAAATAGAATCGGAGTTACAAACTATGGCCGAAGCCATTTAAAACTTATATAGTTATGGAACCAATAGTACAGTAGGATTAAGGCTTCCATAAGCTGAGAAATGAAAACTTCCTAAACATAGCATCAGAACTCTAAGTAAAGCATCGGCACCCTCTGGAGGCTGCAACACCTGAAAGAGTTTTCGCAAAACAAAACAAATAACCATGGGTTAGATGATAATCCTTCATAAGAAACTGTAACAAAGAAATGATAGGTGCAAAGCCTGATAAAAGCTCACCATTGAATAGCAGCATGAAGACCCTGTCACAACATTTGAACTCCAAGACTCCCAAGCATCTAAAGCAGTTGGCAAACAAGCCTGGATACAACCCAAATGTTGGGCAACGGAGCTGGTGGACATGCAGGTCCCTACATCAGGCGAAGCAACCAAATGAACTAGGTCCCAATTCACTAGACCAGAGTAGAGCCGAAGTCCATCGGGGTTCCAGAGAAACACAATGTCAAACATGGACAAAACCACTGAGAGGTAAAGGCCAAAACCCTCGAGTACTATATGATCAACAGAGTTGACAAGGGTCGTCGATGAGGGAGACAGATCCCAAGGAAGATGCTGCAAGTGGTCTGCTCAGTGTATGACAATATGCCACCTAGGCCAGGACAGCTAGGGCCATTAATAGGACATAAACAAATGGCGGGCTCTTAAGAACCAAAATCAATTGTATTAAATGCCAATTACAACTAGTACTAGATTTATTAAATATGAAACGATTGTTATTCATAAGTTAAATGATATTGCGTGTGTATAATCCTGCCTTGGGGTATGAGACTGATGCAAAATAGATACTAAGGCTTAAACTGTGATTTTATATCTACGCTTTATAATAGTTGTCTTTAGTTTTATAAAATTTAAAACCAAGCTATTAATATGTCAAAATTTGATTGAATAATATAGTAAAACAAAAAAAATATACTTTCTTATATATAAATTTTTAAGATAGATTACAAATATTTTTCATTATAACCCGTTATAAATATTCCCTTAAATTAAAATCCAACTCCTATATTATATTAATTAAAAGAAAATCAAACTTATTAAAAAAAGCGACAAGCAGGTGCATTTTTCTAATAACTTGTTATAATGAATTTAAAAAACTTTGTCGAACTTCCATTTTATAATAACTTATTAAAAATGGAGGAAGGTAACAAGTTTCTGAACCTTAAAACAATTTTGTACGTATTTATTTTAACGAGAATATGAGGTCAGGCACCATGAAAATAATGTGTATACGTTATAAACATATCTAGACGATTTGAGTAAGACAGTGATATCAAAAGATTTAAATATAGTTTTTGTTATTTATTTATTTTATATTTTACTATCAGTACTTATTACTTTTCAAGTATTTATAGTTGGTTTGTTAGCGTGAAGTTTTTGTTAAAGATATATAAAGTAGTTTATTTTGGAATATTTGAATTGATTAAAAATAACTTGTTAGTTAATTACGTAATACATATTATAAAAATGAAATGTATGAAACAAAATAAAAATATGAATATTTTTCACAAATAAATGATTTTTAATATGTATTTATTAGTTGAATATTGTGAAAATTAAATTTTAGTAAGAAGAATTTATTTGTTTTATATTATGATTAAAACAATGCATATATTTGAATGACAGATCATCTTCATAGATCTTGCGATATCTATAATTTGATTATATAGAGGAGTAAATACTCATTATACAGACATTTGAAATTGTCTACTAAGTATAAAACGGTGTCTATGAATCTATATATTTTCAACCTCATCCACAATAACAGAGATTCACTATGTGAGTCTATAAAACTAGGATGTATCTCGGATCATTTACATGTTCTATATATACCTACATTAAAGTAGTCATTCCTCTTTCTTTTCAATGCAAAACGAAATACAAAAATGTACAAAACTTTAACAAAAATAAAAATATTTTCAAGGAACTTGTTTGCATTGATGTTCTGCGTTTTTGTGGTGATTTTTAGTGGTCTATCCCAATAACTTTTCTACTTTTGACTTGTCTGGTTCTATTTTTATCACAAAACAATTTAATGTAAAATTTGATTTTTTTAATATTCCATTTTCATTAGTCTGCCAATATATTACAACAGAGACTATGCAACAACAATAGAATTTTCTGGTAATTTTCTAGTGGATGATTGTATATTTTGGAAATTAATCCCATATTTTCAGAGTGAATCGTAAAGTCCTGATTTGTCCATGTGATTGATGGTCAATGCAATCAAGAATTGGAATAAGCCAACTCTCACGAATAGTCCATTTTTATTTTTATATTTTCAATGTAATTAATCATTATAAAAATATTAACTTTGTCATTTTAAAGTTTAAATATAAGCATCTCTATGTGTAACTTATTATAAATTTCTTAAAAATTGAATAATCAACATTTCAATAATTTATTAAAAAATCAGTATATCCAAAAGGAAATCCAATTTTAAGAAAA
>APFE031593158.1:0-15754 GCA_000404065.3 Pinus taeda
ATATTCACTTATTTAAAAAATTAAGTAATCTCCTATTTAATTTCATTTAATTAAATTTTAAAACTGATAACATAAAATGTATAATAATAATTTCATTTAATTAAATTTTAAAACTGATAACATAAAATGTATAATAATATTAACAATGTAAACAACATAAAATATTTTAATATAAAAAATCAAAGTGCAGTAAGAAAAACAATATGGAAATGGCCTTAAAAAAAACCTACTTATCACATAAACATATATCTGCCGAATATAATTTTTATAAATCTTTTGAAAATCTATCCATTTATAAATCTCTCTCATATATAATACCATTAATTATTTTGAAAAGCAATTCATTTTTTATACATATCTCTTTCTAATATAATGTCATTAAATCATTAAAAAAACAAATGCCAATGTTCCATAATATTACATATATAAAGAAATCACTTCCAAACACGATGTATCAAATCACCGTGGAAGAGTAATTTCAATTGAAGAAGAACTCACTGTGGAGGACAGTATAGGATTTTCAGGCGTAGCCGAGGAATTAAAGGGTAAGGGAGGATTGGGAACATCCTCTCCATTACTTTCTAACATTTGGACAACCCTGGCCATACAAGGACGATCTCTGGACTGGTATTGAATGCACCACAATCCAACTTTTGTCAGTCTCCTCGCCTTCTCCTCATCCGCAGCTTCTATTTCTCCTCCTCTCAGTCTCATCCCCAACTCGCCACTCTCAATCAGCTTGAAAGCCCACTCAGGGAAGTATAACTGACTGGACCGGCTTACCTGTACATCAATATTCTTTCTGCCCCCGACAATCTCAAGCAACAGCATTCCAAAGCTATAGACATCTGATTTATCTGTAATAGGATCCATGCCTCTTGACCACACCTCTGGGGCAACATATCCCGGCGTCCCTCTTGGTGTCGTCATGGAAATATGGTCGTCTCCCTTCCCACAAAGTTTTGCGAGACCAAAATCAGCAACTTTAGGGGTGAAGTCGGCGTCCAGCAATATATTGTGAGGTTTGATGTCGAAGTGTATGATGCGTTTCTGGCAATCTTGGTGTAAATATGCAATTCCACGAGCCACACCCAAAGCAATTGAATACCTTTGCTCCCAACTTAAGATTTGCCCATTCTCGTTTCCGGCAAATGTAAACTTGTCGAGAGATCCATTAAGCATGTATTCATATACCAGTGCGCTTGTGGGGATTTCGAAGCAATACCCCAACAGACGAACCAAATTGAAGTGATGGATCCGTCCGATTGTTGCTACTTCATTCATGAATTGGGTTTGGCTGTGCCTATGCCTATCAAGAAGCTTGACAGCCACTAAAATGCCGTTCACAAGCCTTCCTTTATACACCACGCCATAAACTCCTTCGCCCAACTTTTCCGCAAAGTTGTTTGTGATTTTCTTAAGTTGAAAGAGTGAATATCTGGTTGGCATTTCATAAGTATAATCCTTTAGGAATTTTTCCACCTTTGAAGTAGAGCTACCAGGAGGATCTCTTCTCTTCTGGGCATAAAACGTTAAGAATATCACTAATATTGCGGTCAGCGCAACTCCTCCAGAAATGCAACCTGCAGTGGAATGAGAGATCGATATGAATATAATAGCTGTCCGATAACCCCGATATATGAAAATAGTGGAAATAAGATACAAGTTCAAAGTGATTTTCAATGGGAAGAAACCATAGTTACCTTTTACAATGGCCGAGTTGATTTTTCGACCTGCAACGCAGCCATGACAACTATAATGAGTTAAAAGTAACGGTCCATAGCTTTAGGAAAGAGAATGAGTACTTGACAACATCGGGAAACACATCTACACATATCTTTGGGTTCAAAGAGTGCAGAGTGGAGGAAACTTATTGGAGGGGTGTGTACTCAGATCCTCATTCCTTTAGATTCAACCCCTTTTCTCTATAACAACCCCTTTTCCTGGGTGTCAATGAATAATTCATACCATCTTAACTAAGCGAGCAGTTCAAAGTAGTTTTGCGTAAATTTTAAAAAGGGAGCATACCGTGGCCCTGGCAGTTGTCGGCACGGGGTCCATCCTCGCAATAGCAAACGAACCGTGCAGTAGAACACGAAGTGTTGTAACGGTAGCCACACATCCCTCCACTTTGCAAACATGATTGACAGCTTGCATCTCTCTTTGGATCAGCGGAATTCAGTTGCAATGATCCCACATCAACTTTTACTTGGGCCGTAGGACAATGCGGAATCCAATACCCATTATCAAACAAACTGTAAGAGACGCTAGAATTACATTTTCCGCTAACAATTACTGACTGGTCCAGTTGACATTTGTAGACATTTAGGGTCCAGTTCTCCGTATAGGATATCACACCGGTGTCTGTACGCATTGGATGTGTTAACTGCGTGTGAATGGGATCATCTAAGAATTTGCACTTCTCGCCCCTCACAATTAACCAGGATTTAAAATGGCTCTCTATTATTGTGTAATTGTGGCCCTGAATTGTGATTACTGGAGAAAAGTTCTGTACACAATCGATCTGAAAATGAGGATGACCGCATCCACGGTTTCCTACACCTAAAGGATACTCTATATCTGTAACCCCACAAAACCTAGTATTTTTGCAATACTGGTATTGCACGTCCAAGCAAAAGTAGCAGGGGAATAGAGAGGCACAGCCGGCAGTAAGGATAATTAAGAATAGGTGTCGAGGCAGGGAAGGATGAACGTGATGAACATATGATTCCATGGGGAGAAGATGACACAGCTTCGTGAACTTCCGGGCCACTCTATGCTTTGCTGACGCAATAACCAATAAGCACTAATTAATGCGGCAGAAATATAGTTATATTGATTCCTGTTTATTGACTCCTGTACTTATATTGACTCCTGAGTTTTCCGTGAGTGGGCGAGGATTATTTCTTTGTGGTTTGATATTTTTAATCTTTTTTAGTCCCTGCCCTCCGGGCTTGGCAGGGACTATAGTAATCGATTCTTTTCGATTGCATTAGTCTGGCACAGGAACCGATAAATCCATTTTTGTTAAAGCAAAGTTAAACCAAAGTTTGCGATATGTTGGCGATATGTCCCACTAAATTTTATGTTTGCAGATGCGTGTAACCAATGGCAGCAACGATCGTCTTATTTGGCCTCAGTACGAGGTATACGATCTGAAAACTTAGGAAAATGTTCGAAAAGCATTTGGTTAATTAGTACAGCTTTGCCTCAGTGAAGTAATGCTATCTTTGGGATAGCATTAGTTGGCTAACATTTAATGTTAATTGGCTAACATTACGGAGAATTGGGGGTATGGCGTAGGTTACGTTTATTAAACAGGGGACAGATGTTATCCCTTATATGTTGCCAGTCGACAGATCTGTGGTATAGGTGTCAATCGGCTCACAGCTGAAGGGCTTAAATGTTCCCTGTTGCGATCAGTTGAACTGTTTGGGGTTGCTCCGTTGAATTGTTGCACAGGAAAGGCCGTCGGTCCAGCAGTTTATCTGCCGTCCTATTTTAAGCAAGGGAGCAAGGGAGCCTCAGATCTGAAGATCCATGCCTGAAATCATAGGTCAGTGCTACCAGTGCTCTGTCCTGAGGCTATTTACCACCGGACATGCAAGATCACATGCCACACCAGATAAAAGTAGTCGGCTTCTTATTCTTGCTTACAGTCTGGAGAATAATTCAGACTACAGGAGTTTACGTACGAAGATTTGATCTTCGAATACATTCATGATCTTCTATATATTGATCTCCCGTCCACACTGAGTAATTGACCAATATGAATTTTCAGGGCAAATGCAAATGCGGCTGCGACAGCCCGGTTTAACCCTGCAAATACATGAATATATTCAATACACAGTGCGATGGCTCGCAGCTCGAGAACTGTCCACCGAAGACTTCATGGCAGTTCATGTCAGCCGGAATATGTATGGCTGGATGCTGCATATATTGAGATTCACGATACGTATAGCACACGGCAAGATATGTGCTGTTACCTTACTGTTAGTTACTGTTTTCGGCATACTTAGGGTTTCTGACATACTCGGCCCTCTGATCATTCCAAGGACAGTTGCATAGAATCTCTGATTCCAGTTAGAGGACTCAGACGCAAAAGGAGGCGGAAACCTTTCTCAAACTCGTGATGAATCTCCACGGCTGGGATTGGAGCGCAGATACCAGCCGAGGTTCCAACTTGAATCTTGTTTCCTCAATTTGGGATCGACTTCCAAAAATATCTTTATTCTCATCCTACACAGACTCAATTGCCTTGTAAATTTAAGATTCAGATGGATATCAGATTAATTAGGGTTAAGATGGATTGATTCAGATGGATATCAGATGAATTAGGGTTAAGATGGACTTTCGCGAACTTAAATATAGCTAATCTGTATGGTGACTCGAACTGGCGACGTGCTGCCTGTAGCGATGCTAGGGAGGCTTACCAGAGGTTCTCCTCAGCACTTGGCATCAGGTGGCCTTTGAGAAAAGCGTAGCCAGAGGAGAAATTCCTGCCTTTAAACCCATATTTCTGGTCGACGAAAAAACTTCAGGAAAAGTTATTATAGCAAAGGTGAGACTTTGTGGGGATACGCATCGGCATTGTCCTGGAAATGAAATGTTATAATCGGAACCCTCACCTGGCTGTAGCTAGACAGGTCGTGGGTCTGGCACCGGAACGATGTTTTTAGGGCATTGTATGCCTGTGGGACGAGCCGAGTTATGACAGTTCCAGAATCCACAATTGTGCCTCCTCTTCCAAGAACAGCAAGCGTAATCGAGAGTCAAATGGTGAGAATCCATGGATGGGAGCATGAATTTCAAACTTGAATTTGGCAATGGGGAATTCACAGTTCGTTCCTTTGCATTCGTTAAGCAAGGGTGTTATCTTTACAGAGGAACTACTACCAAGGAAGAACAAGGTATGCCGGAAGTGGCAGAGGGAGAAGAATGTCATGGAGAAGGTTGAACAGCAGGGCATCGGATTTATGCCAGCAGCTAGGGTGGCATGGCAGTGACATTTGTTCAGTGAGCTATGACAGCTGTTGGGCCATGACGTAGGCTAGTTCGAGGCTGATTTGATGGGGCTTATGCGAGGCTCATTTGATGGAGGTTGAGTAAGTCAGGTGATATATACGTGTTGTTCATTCTATTTTACATTATGCATGCAGCGTCAGCTACGTGTAAGTTAGTTTAGTAACTTTTCTTGTTATATAATAAAGTTACGGTTGATTCGGTTAACTCGCTTCCACTTTCGCTTTTGTTTTTGCTTGAGCTCTCAGGTGCTGTTTTGTAGCCGACCCTCCCATTTGTCTGCCTTTTCTTTCCCAGGCCGACCCTCCCGTACTCTCGCCCGAAGTTCAGTGGACATTTCAGTCTCAAAGGTACGGACAATGGTTCTCATACCTGCTCTATCAGCTTCTGCTTCTTTGATTGTTAGAATTTTTGAGCATTGAAAGTCTACGTTTCTGTTAGCTTGATTTCATCTGCATTTTGTTAGCGAAGACATCCTCTACATTGTGCTTGTACTTAGCTTCTCAGTGTTCTTTTTGCTTCTCGCTTAGTGGTACCTAGTTTCGAACAATTAATAGACAGTTTATATGGGTGAGATACTTTATATCTATTCACTGTGTCACTTACTTTGAAAGAAATTTCGAAGTTTCCTATGAACACAGTGTTCTTTTTGCTTCTGGCTTAATGCCCCTGTGTTTAGGGCTGGGTTTTGGCTATAATTTTGAGATGTATCTCTGTCAACACAGAGTATTCCTCAAGGGATTTTCCCGTTTTCATTCATGCAAGGGAATTTAACACATTTTCCTACCCATCTCTGTATTTGTAACATTTCATGTGGCTATTGTTATTATCTGCATCCGGGCTTTCTCTTCAATTTATTTAATTGTCTGGATGTCATAGGTTTGGTCTTAGACTATTTCTATCTAGTAAAGTCCAAAGGGTTCTTATACGCTAATACATATATCACCTTTGTTTCTCTTTACGACCATACCAATTCATGACCGCAAACCCTTATTGGTTACTTTGGTTCTTGATTTTGTATTACTAGTTACATATTTTGGGTTATTCCAACCATAACCTAGTTGGGGGTTGGGCCAAAACGCTCTCAGAACCCGATCATTTCACATACAATATGTGGAACAAAGAAGCCTATGGAAAAGATGGATGGCTGCATCATTTTACAGACCCTCGCAGAAGTAACGTTATGAAAAATTGTGCAGCAGCACAGGAACATGAAAAAAAAGAGGAATTGCTTGAGCTGTTTCCTTTTCATCCCGATGGTAACCTCAGGTCCAAGTGCAACCGTAGTCTCGACGGTAAACAACAAACCAACAACATGAAGTTGGGTGGTGGTGTATTGTTGTCATTAAAGTTTGTGCCGTAGCTACAAACGAATTGCATCCTGAAAGTTTCCCTGTATTTTATTCATTTCCGTGACTACAAATCCCATCCTGTCCATTAACAAATTTTGTCATTTGAAATGTACGTTGAAGCCAGGTTTACCATACAATCTAAATAGCTCAAAGAATCTGAAGTTTCTGCTTGCATAAATAAATGCAAATGCATGGTCATTGTAACTGTAAATGTTCATATTTTTATGAGGGAACTTATATCTTCCCTTTTCATGATAAATATTTATCCTCATTATCTCCTTTCATCAACATTTTTATGATGGAACTTATTTCTTCCCTTTTTATGACAAATATCTTCATTCTCACCATTCATAACCATTTTTGAGTTTCCTAATTTGGGGGAATAAAAATATTTTTGAGGTTCGCAATGTTCAAAATAAAATGTTTTGGTAATGAAACTGCTGCTCATTGATAATTTTTTCCAGAGCAAATCTCTGTTTAAGGCTAGTTCATCTATATACCTAAGTGAGGCAAAATACTGTAATGGCAAAATGCAACAGTTGCAACTTGCTGTAAGTCTGACTGTGGGCATAGAAACTATTGATCAGAGAGATCATATCTATAATACAGACCCTGCTACTCTGCTGGATGCCAGTTTTGATAGCTTATCTGTAATAACCCCGTCTTTAAATCACTAGCTAGCTGTATTACATGCTTTGGCTTCGATTTTAGGGTTTCTTCGACTACATTTTCTAGTTGGGGTTTGGTCTCGCTTTCAAACCCTAAGCCTTTTGACTATACAACAATTCATTAATATTAAAATTGATGTTTCATTAATTTTCTATTTAAACATGTTGGTCTCTATAGCCATTTTATTATAGGTCATTTATCCATTTTTCTATAAGAGGATAGTAACAACAATGGATAGATATAGTTTAATACAAACCCTGCTGCTCCACTGCATGGCATCTTCTCAGTGTTCTTTTTCCTCCTGGCTTAGTGGCCCGGTTGTTGGTTAGATTTGTTCCATTTTATCGTAAATTGAGCTTTTTGCTCCTAGCTTGTTGTACCTTTCCTACTGGCTCATTTCAATAGCCAAACTATTGATCAGAGAGATCATATTGGGTTCATTGTTTGGTTATTCAAGGATGCCTTCAATGTTCTTTTTTCTCCTGGCTTGTTGTACCTTTCCTACTGGCTCATTTCAATAGCCAAACTATTGATCAGAGAGATCATATTGGGTTCACTGTTTGGTTATTCAAGGATGCCTCTATGGAACAGTTGGAGCTCATAGCACCTTAGTGGAAAGTTATGCTATAAATTGAGGTGAAACTGCTGCTCACCAACCTTAACCTTTGTCACTATGCGTGTCAATAGCTACGTGAGGCAACATACTGTAATGGCAAAATGCAAGAGTTGCAACTTGTTGTAAGTCTGACTGTGGGCATAGCCATGACTAGTCACATAAGAGGCTGCAATGAATCATGGATTGCATTGATGGCATTCTGCAATTGGGTTCACTGTTTGGTTATTCTCACATAAGAGGCTGCAATGAATCATGGATTTCATTGATGGCATTCTGCAATTGGGTTCACTGTTTGGTTATTCAAGGATGCCTCTATGGAACAGTTGGAGCTCATAGGGCCTGTCATTTTAAGTGGGAAGTTATGCTATAAATTGAGTAGGAAAACTCACCTTTGACAACGTTAACCTATCTTCTTCCATTGACTGTTGCCTTGAGAGTACCCGTCTCGTTAGTATGACTGTGGGCATAGCCATGACTAGTCACATAAGAGGCTGCAATGAATCATGGATTGCATTGATGGCATTCTGCAATTGGGTTCACTGTTTGGTTATTCTCACATAAGAGGCTGCAATGAATCATGGATTGCATTGATGGAATTCTGCAATTGGGTTCACTGTTTGGTTATTCAAGGATGCCTCTATGGAACAGTTGGAGCTCATAGGGCCTGTCATTTTAAGTGGAAAGCTATGCTATAAATTGAGGTGAAATTGTTGCTCATTAATAATTTTTTCCCAGAGCAAATCTCTGTTTAAGGCTAGTTCATCTATATACCTAAGTGAGGCAAAATACTGTAATGGCAAAATGCAACAGTTGCAACTTGTTGTAAGTCTGACTGTGGGCATAGCCATGACTAGTCACATAAGAGGCTGCAATGAATCTGACTATTAACATTTTTTGCTCCATCCTCTCCCTTCTCAGGGGCCCTGTTGCCATTAATAATCATCAAGATACTAGCTTAATGAAATATGTTTTCAGGTCTATTAATTTCTATAGCTGATAAGAACAAAATTTTGTGACGTTACATTGGCATTCTCTATAAATAATGCTCCTGGTTCATCATCTATAATCTTGCTACTTTCGGATGCATACCTGAGTATAAATACCAAGCCCATGATAAGGATTAGGAAAGCCTCCTAAAGGAATTAGAATATTTCATTGCTTAGTTTTCCAACATGCCCACCAACCTTAACCTTTGTCACTATGCGTAAAGGAGTCACAGTTACTGCCATGAATATCATCACTTCAAATTCCACTTCAATATCACCATTATATGCACTATGACTATTAACATTTTTTGCTCCATCCTCTCCCTTCTCAGAGGCCATGTTGCCATTAATAATCATCAGGATACTAGCTTAATGAAATATGTTTTCAGATCTATTAATTTCTATAGCTGATAAGAAGAACAAAATTTTGTGACGTTACATTGGCATTCTCTATAAATAATGCTTCCGGTTCATCATCTATAATCTTGCTACTTTCGGATGCATACCTGAGTATAAATACCAAGCCCATGATAAGGATTAGGAAAGCCTCCTAAAGGAATTAGAATATTTCATTGCTTAGTTTTCCAAACATGCCCACCAACCTTAACCTTTGTCACTATGCGTGTCAATAGCTAAGTGAGGAAAAATACTGTAATGGCAAAATGCAAGAGTTGCAACTTGCTGTAAGTCTGACTGTGGGCATAGCCATGACTAGTCACATAAGAGGCTGCATTGAATCATGGATTGCATTGATGGCATTCTGCAATTGGGTTCACTGTTTGGTTATTCTCACATAAGAGGCTGCAATGAATCATGGATTGCATTGATGGCATTATGCAATTATGCAACAGTTGCAACTTGCTGTAAGTCTGACTGTGGGCATAGCCATGACTAGTCACATAAGAGGCTACAATGAATCATGGATTGCATTGATCAATGCATTTCTATAAGATTCATATCTGAGACAAAAGATTATGAGATTCGTTCTAACTAATACCGTGTCACCGTTTTGAATGTACAATTAAAAAGAAATTACTACCGTTGGTTTGTTGGTGATGTTGTACCTTTCCTACTGGCTCATTTCAATAGCCAAACTATTGATCAGAGAGATCATATGTATAATACAGACCCTGCTGCTCTGCTGCATGCTAGTTTTGATAGCTTATCTGTCATAACCCCGTCTTTAAATCACTAGCTAGTTGTATTACATGCTTTGGCTTTGATTTTAGGGTTTCTTCGACTACATTTTCCTTTTACACCCATCTCTGTAGGGTTGGTTGTTGGTTAGATTTGCTCTCCATACTTGTATATACATGACAAACCCACGGTTGGGCTTTTCCAGAAAGCACATTAATCAGAACTATTTTCAATCATTAATTTCTATTGTCAATTTTTACTGCTAAAGAAGGTGCCCACATCTGTTGTGCATGCTGTTGCTGCTGTAGAAGACCGTCCAAGGTACATACTCTAAAGACTAACACTGGAAGTTCTCCAAGTAGGAAAACTCACCTTTGACAACGTTAACCTATCTTCTTCCATTGACTGTTGTCTTGAGAGTACCTGTCTCGAGTTTTTTTGAATCCCAAAAGGAGTCACAGTTACTGTCATGAATATCATCAGTTCAGATTCCACTTCAATATCACCATTATATGCACTATGACTATTAACATTTTTTGCTCCATCCTCTCCCTTCTCAGGGGCCCTGTTGCCATTAATAATCATCAGGATACTAGCTTAATGAAATATGTTTTCAGAACTATTAATTTCTATAGCTGATAAGAAGAACAAAATTTCGTGATGTTACATTGGCATTCTCTATAAATAATGCTTCTGGTTCATCATCTATAATCTTGCTACTTTCGGATGCATACCTGAGTGTAAGGATTAGGAAAGCCTCCTAAAGGAACTAGGATATTTCATTGCTTAGTTTTCCAAACATGCCCACCAACGTTAACCTTTGTCACTATGCGCGTCAATAGCTAAGCGGTCTAAAATCGGAGTTAAGTGGTCATGAAGAATATATAAAGCATAAGGAATAATGATTTGGACTGTATATGAATTATTGGGACTCAGACTTACCCCAACAGAAGAGAACTGAACCATTGCTCTAGTATGGATGCAATTGTCATCTTTCCTAATGTGTTTTGGTTTTCAGTGAAATGATCTTTTATAATCTGAATCAAAGATCCAGATGGATGGTCACAGAATCCAGATCAAATCCCTGTATTAATGGAACAGAGGGGTTAAAGTGGACATGAAAACACCTGAAAAGAGCATAAATAGTAGTATACAAAAACAAACGGTTTAGGTAATGGAAGAAACTTGAGATTGAAGCATTCTGCAATTGGGTTCACTGTTTCGTTATTCAAGGATGCCTCTATGGAACAGTTGGAGCTCATAGGACCTGTCATTTTAAGTGGAAAGTTATGCTATAAATTGAGGTGAGACTGTTGCTCATTAATAATTTTTCCCAGAGCAAATCTCTGTTTAAGGCTAGTTCATCTATATACCTAAGTGAGGCAAAATACTGTAATGGAAAAATGCAACAGTTGCAACTTGCTGTAAGTCTGACTGTGGGCATAGCCATGACTAGTCACATAAGAGGCTGCAATGAATCATGGATTGCATTGATCAATGCATTTCTATAAGATTCATATCTGAGACAAAAGATTATGAGATTCGTTCTAACTAATACCGTGTCACTGTTTTGAATGTACAATTAAAAAGAAATTACTACCGTTGGTTTGTTGGTGATGCTGTACCTTTCTGACTGGTCATTGTTGATTGTAGTACCAAATAGCTTAATAGTTGTGGCTACTAACCACAAATATAAGGATAACTGTATAGGGGAACGATCACTTGAGATAATCATTTATCAACAGTTGATGATTCTTATATATCTTCCTTCTTTTAAGCAACCAGCTAGTTGTTGTATAATGTAGATAATATTTAGTCACCTTCTTACTCTTAGATTCTATATTCGATCCATTATACCCCTGTGTTTAGGGAAAAAATTGGCTTCTTAAAAATTAAAATAACAGTGGAGAGCTCAGTTGAAAGCCAGTAACAGTAGCTTAACTGTAATCTTGGTAATTTTCTCTCTTAACAAAATTCAGTCAGAGGCTGAATGGCGTGCTAATGAATGAGTCTTATGTGTTCTGCTGTTCCCTCCAATTTACAATCACTGTTGACTTTGTGTGAAGTTGAGTTGGAATAGATGGAATAAAGCAATGCGCTTATATACACTGTTATGAAATGGTTGAATTTATTCCCCTCATTGGTGTTTTGATGCCTTAAATTTACTGCTTTATCTCACTGATTAATTTTACGCTGTATCTGACTGCTGAGTAGAACGATATACAATTACACCCACTGGTCCTAATGTACAACAGGTTCTTTTTGGTCTTTGGCAGTGGCATTTTGAGCTCTGATATCAAAACCCTCTGAGTTGTTCAGTAGACATTTGCAGTTCCAAAGGTACACACAATGATTCTCTCTTCTATATGCATTTGCATTGTCCAATTTGCTTTGTGACCAGTAATTGCATTGCATGACTAAACATAATATTCTCTGTTCTATATGCATTTGCATTGTTCAACTTGCTTTGTGACCAGTAATTGCATTGCATGACTAAACATAATATTGCATCGAACATTTAGTCATCATCATGTATGCTATGTTTGAGGAAGACAAATTGCAATTAGTCTTGCAAAAGAATCACTTATGTCGTGTGGACAATTTCTCATATCTAATTGGAGACTGTTTATTCGATAGTTTAGAACTTTTGCTAGATTTCCGATACACATCAGTAGAGCTAAGAAGAGGAACAATAGAGTATTTTAGACGCTGTCTCGAAAAACAAGATGGAGAAGCAATTTTGTCTTATGAACATGAACTGCATGAAGTGTCACTTCAAGAAATGCATAACATTAGCAATCGTGAAATCTATTTAGACAAAATGGCTAGATCTGCCTCAAACAATATACCCTTAGGATCTAGAGGTCTATGGGGAGATATTTTCTGTATCCATTGGCTCTCAAATTGGATGAAGATTCCAATTAGCGTTTGGTCCAAAACAAAGATGAGGATTTATTTGCACTTCAATTCAAGTCTTATGGCAAATACTCTCGACATATTATTCCATGATGAGGATCCTCTGAATGGGCACTTCGAACCTTTGGTTCGTACGCAGCCTACAATTGGTTATACCTTCCAACAACAAACCAACGTCTCATATGAACAAGATGCTGTAATGTTTCATTCAGCGCATTCCTCAAAGAACAATACTGAAGCACAACCTGAAAAAAAATGTCAATCTGTTGAAACTAAATTAAAACCGTCTTGTCACTTAAACAAGCGCAGCAAAAGTGTATCTTTGCATGTGCTTAAGGACATTGCTCACAAGGATTTGAAAAGACAAAAAATAGGCATTGACTATAACAAAATTGCAATGAAACAACAAGAATTTCAGTCACTTAGAAACATGTCTACTATGTCTGACGAGCACAAGTTGCAATTACTCTTGCAAAAGCATCACTTATTTCGTGTGAACAATTTCGCATATCTAATTGGAGATTGTTTATTCGATAGTTTAGAACTTTTGCTACATTTTCAATACACATCAGTAGAGCTAAGGAAAGGAACAATAGAGTATTTTAGACATTGTCTTGAAAAACAAGATAGAGAGGCAATTTTGTCTTATGAACATGAACTGCATGAAGAGTCACTAAAAGAAATGCATAACATTAGCAATCGGGAAATCTATTTAGACAAAATGGCCAGATTTGCCTCAAACAATATACCCTTAGGATCCAGAGGTTTATGGGGAGATATTTTCTGTATCCATTGGCTCTCAAATTGGCTGAAAATTCCAATTAGAGTTTGGTCCAAAACACAGATGAGACCTTATTTGCACTTCAATTCAAGTCTTAAATCAGATACTTATGACATATTATTCCACGACAAAGATCCTTTGAATGGGCACTTCGAACCTCTCATTCATAAGCAATCAACAATGCATTCTAGCTTCCAACAAGAAACAAGCAACTCATATGAACAAATGAACTTATGCAGTAAACAAGATAACATGGAAACATGTCTTCGTCCAAGTAAAGAAGATACAAGTGAAATAAAGACATCTTCAGCCAATGCTAGAACATCAATAAAGACATCTTTAGCCAACGCTAGAACATCTGCTCTAGCAACTGCATCAAATACTGAGGAGGTTGTAATGTTTCATTCATCGCATTCTGCAAATAACAACACTGAAATACAATCTGAAACAAAATGTCAATTTGATCAAACTAGATTAAAACCATCTTGTCATTTAAACAAGCACAAGAGAGGTTTATCTTTGCGTGAGCTTAAGGACATTGCTCGGAAAAATGTGAAAAGGCAAAAAATAGGCATTCAATATAACAAAATTACAATGAAACAAGAACTAGTTCTAGAGAACACAGAAGATGCCAGTGGGACACTCCCACTGAGATCCCCGTCACTGAGAAACTTAGTAAAACATATGAGAACCATGCACAAACAGAAATCGTAACTTCTCGTCCATTAGGCAAACAGACAAAAGTTTTAGAAAACAGAGCAGATGTTAATGAGACACTGAGATTTCAATCACTTAGAAACTTGAAAAAACATATTAGAAACAACGCACAAACAGAAATGAAAACTTCTCGTCCATTAGGCAAAGAGACAAAAGTTCTAGAAAACACAGGAAAACATATTAGGCTCGACCCGCAAACAGAAACTGTAAACTCTTGTCCATTAGGCAAACAGAGGAAACATTTATCTTTGCGTTTGCTTAAAGGCATTATACGGGAAAAATTGAAAACACATAAGATAAGACTCGCATTCAACACAACAACAATGAAACAAGAAATAGTCATAGAACACGTGGACTACAACCCATTTGTAACAAGATCAAAGAAGCTTTCAACACAATCAAAGAAATCAGGAAAATCTAGCCTATCGGTTCAGTCAAGATCAACAAACACATTAACACAATTATCGAAATTTGATGAAATATAACAAAGACAAATAAGTGACACACCTATTTTCAATTGTTCATCATGTGAAAGAACCTTTTTCAAAAGGGACATTTGCTTGTTGCAGAAAGCAAATCAAACAAGACAAAATAAGATTAGGAAACTATCAACTAGTTTTGAGGATGTTAAATCTCGTGTTCAAGATGGCTACATTTGTAAACACTGAAAAAAAGCAATTGAACATGGAACAATTGCTAAATATGCAGTTCCTGAACAAATAAGAAGAAACAATGCCACTAGAGCACTCACACAACTCACTGAACTGGAAGAAAGACTAGTTGCATTAAGATTGCCCTTCTTGCAAATAAAAGAAATGGGCCATCGACATAAGAAGCCGCAACTAGGCTTAAGTGGAGGAGTTATCAATGTGCCCACAAATATTTCTAGAATTCAATCTGCATTGCCCCGAACTATAAAAGACACTGACACGGTTGCCGTTGTTCTCAAAAAGAGTTTAAGATTCAAAAGTGCATATGCATTTGGTCGAGTTAACATTCACAAAGTGATGAAAGCATTAAAACAATTATGCAAAAGAATGCTTTACAAGCTCGAGAACGCTACCATAGATGACAATTGGAAAGAGGCATTTCTACAAAATCAAGAGGCATATCAAAGTTCAAGTGACATTGATGATAGCGAAGACGATAACCAAGGAAACGATGAACCAACGACAAAAACATTGGTGCATGGATTCATTGATGCACACACTGTCTATGACCTTGTTAACAAACAAATTAACATTGCACCTGCTGCCGGATACATGCCATTAGGAATCTTCAGAGATAAGTACTCAGAAGAAATGAGTTTTCCCTCGCTTTTCTACGGCAACAAACGCCCAGTTGAGATCTCCAAAAACTTTACATATCAAAAGATCTGTCACTAGGAAGTGCTGCATAAAAACCACGATTTTGCTTATCATACTACAAACTTGTTTTATAAAGCAACTTGCATTATCATAAATCAAGTCTTCAATACAATGTGGATTAGAATTAGAAAAGGGCAATTGAAAGGTAGAAAACTAGTTGCAAGAGACGTTAAGTCAAAACCAAACCTAGA
>APFE031593158.1:15764-40885 GCA_000404065.3 Pinus taeda
GGCAACAAACGCCCAGTTGAGATCTCCAAAAACTTTACATATCAAAAGATCTGTCACTAGGAAGTGCTGCATAAAAACCACGATTTTGCTTATCATACTACAAACTTGTTTTATAAAGCAACTTGCATTATCATAAATCAAGTCTTCAATACAATGTGGATTAGAATTAGAAAAGGGCAATTGAAAGGTAGAAAACTAGTTGCAAGAGACGTTAAGTCAAAACCAAACCTAGATCGTATTTTAAATTATAACATTGGGTACATGGATCTAAAAACAATTCGTACCTCGCCTGACTACCACCAGCAAATACGGAACAAACTCAATGCAATGATTCGACAACTAGGGTCGCCCACTTACTTTGTTTCCTTTAGCAGTGCCGAGCATCTTTGGGATCCTTTAATGGATGCATTGAGAGACATAAAACAGAATACTAGAAAACCAAAGACAAATGAACTTGATGAAAATGAACCTAGCTCGTTAATAAGAAACGACCCTGTTACTTGTGTACGTTACTATAGATCTAGGAGGGACGCACTACATCAATTGATATCTCATGATCAAAAGTATTATGGAGAACTCAATGACCACTTCTATGTAACTGAATTCCAAAATCGGGGAAGTGAACATGAACATGGTTTACTTTGGATAAAATTTGCACCAATCTATGGTCAAAATGCAAACATTGAAGTTGAACAATTCGTTGACAATTACTTGTCAACTAATTCATTCCTACTTGCAAAGGAACTTAGAGCTCTACAACACCATTGTCACACAAAAAGTTGTAGGAAGCATGCAAAGTCTAATTGCAGATTTAATTTCCCGATACCACCCATGAAAGCAACAAAAATACTTGAGCCTCTTGAATTCGATAGTGATAGAACAAAAACACATGCAAAGCTAATCTTTGAAACAATAAACAACACAAGATACAATGAAAATGATACATTTGATAGCTTTTTGGCCAACCTTGGACTAGTACACAATGAATACATACATGCCATTCAATGTACACTCAATCGAACAACACTCTTATTGCAAAGAAAACCAGTTGACACCTGGACAAATAGCTTTGCAAAACACATTCCGGGAATTTGGATTGCAAATACTGATTCCCAGTTTGTACTTGACTCATATGCAGCTGCAATGTATTGCAGTTCCTATATGACGAAAGAAGACAGAACACTCACGAGGACATTTAAAAACATACGCGAAGATCATGTGAGAGCAAAATCTGATATCCTAAAGACCATTAGTTCTTTAGGGAAAGCTTTGGTCAACTTGCAACAAATGTCTGCACAACAAGCAGTGCATATTGTGTTATCACTCCCACTAAATTGTAGTTCACGGAAGTGTGTATTCATTAACACATCTCCTGTGCATGATCGTGCATTTGTTCTTAAAAGAAAAAAGGACCTGCAAAAGGAGGCAGATGACTCAGAAGACATAATGTGCCCATCAATTATTGACTACTATGTTCTACGACCTACCGCTATTGAACTTGTATGCTTAGCGGAATTTGCATCTAGTTATACAAAGAAAGGACAAAAACACAGAAAATCAAGTAGACCATATGTCATTCAATCTGTTAGATATAGCAAATACAAGGACATTGAAAACCACTGTAGAGAGCAATTAATGTTATACTACCCCTATCGAGTAAGTGAAACTACAATTAAGCAACATCACACAAGTTGGCAATCTGCATATCTTGCATTCGAAGAAATAGTCAAGAAAAATGAACAAAAGTTCAAATTTGTTACAACAACTACATGGGGTGACATAGATGACGCAATGCACAGAGTAGAAACAGAAACTGAACAAATATTCGACATAGATAGTTTGAGATCAAAAGAAACAAAAACCACAACTTTTAACAAATCAATAGATGACAAATACGAAAACTATGACTTCCAAAATGACTTGGAACATTTCCAAGATACAAAGAAGTTTGCTCTACGGTCTACAAGGCCATATGAAATCGTCAAACAACCACATATACTTGAAGACATAGAGTACTATGAATTAATGCGTCAACTAAACACAGAACAAGCAAGCATAGTGACTGATGTTATAACAAGAAAATTATACAGACCAGACGAGCTAATCTATTTGTTCTTAACAGGAGGTGTAGGAATAGGAAAGACACACACAGCTAAGGCAATTTTCCAATCCTTAGTACGCATACACAATGTGGCATTGCCTTATAACCCATCACAACTAATAGGAATAATCACTGCACACACGGGAAAAGCTACCTTTAATGCTGGTGGGGTGATATTGCATTCTGCATTCTATTTGCCCTTTAACAAAGCAGATTGCTTGTCCCTAAACAATGAAAAATTAGACACATTATCGAAGCATTTCCAACAATTGCGTGTACTCCTCATAGATGAGGCATCGCTTGTTGGTGCAACAACACTATATCAAATTGACAAGCGGCTGCGCCAAATCTTACACACACCAACTTCATACTATGCTAATGTTGACATCATATTCTCTGGTGATCTTTACCAGGCGAACCCAGTCAGAGATTCTCTAATCTTTGAAAACCTAAAAATCCACAAAAACACAATTCCATATGACTTTTGGCCTGAGAAAATAAAATGTTATCAATTGCACACAGCAATGCGGCAAAAAGACCCATTGTTCATCGATGTACTAAATAGGATGAGATTAAACACGCAAACAGAACAAGATATTGCTTATGTAAACAATAATTGTTACAGGATGGCACCTTTAAGCCCAGTTTTCCCATACATTTTCTATCGAAACAAAGATGTCCATAATCACAATGCAAACATGCTTTCTCTGACAGAAGGAGAACAAATAACGCTACTTGCAATTGATAACTACAAGACTCCTGGATCGAGCTATTTTTCTTTTGATAATGCAATCTCATTTCCATCAACAATCACAGTTAAACAAAACATGTTAGTTGAACTATATGTAGGAAATTACAATACAAGTGATGGATTGGTTAATGGTGTTGAAGGGATTTTCAAATCCTATTCATCTAATAACAACGGACCTGACATTGTTTGGATAAAATTCTTAGACACAGAAATTGGCAAACAACAAAGAAACAAATTTAAACAACTATACGACATAAATATATTGCCAAATTGGACACCAATCCTGTGAATTGCAAAATCGCTAGCAATGTCTCATAACAAATTACAAATTACAATTCGGAAACAATTTCCAATCCAATTAGCCTGTGCACGAACAATACATCGAACACAAGGGTTGACATTAGATCAACTTGCATTTGACCCAACTGGTGTCACAAAACATGGTCTAGTCTACACTGCATTATCACGTGTTAGAACTATCGAGTCACTATACTTGATTAACAAACTCACACAATGAAACTTCCATATCAAAAACAAGATAATCAATGAAATGGCACGGCTAGAAACAATTGCTGCATGGAAACTAGAATTCGCAAAGAAGAAATCTGATAACAAGGATCTTTTGTCAATTGCAAGTCTGAACACACGTAGTCTACGTGCACACCTTACTGAGGTGATTCACCACAATGACTTAATGGACAATATGATCCTTTGTTTCCAAGAAACTCATCTCTACATTCCGCCAGTAGACAGAATTCTTATCATTCAATTTCGCCATTGCACATTCGACACATGGAATTCTTACTTCCATAAACAAGAAAATACCTATTAACGCAATAAAGACATTTTGCAAAAACAAAATAGAGCTTACCCTAATTGACATGTACTTTCAGTAGCCGATTTGCTTAATGAACATTTATGCAGCACCATTTGAACAAGTATCCACGATAACGCAAATAATAAAGGAAGCAAAATCGCAAACTACATATATTGATTGTGTTTTTTTAGTTATTGGTGATCTCAACATTGACATCAAACAACCAACAACTCGTAGCAAAAACTTCGTACAATTTATGGAAATGGAAAACTTACAAGAAATAACAAGCAAACTATCTCCGCAACGGAAAACAATAATAGACCATATCTGGACAACTTTGCCAATAAAACAGTGTGAAATAAATGTAACATGGGCATATTGGTCTGATCATGGCATACTCTATGCGCTACTACAGCTCTAACGGTCCTTTTCTCTGCAATCTGTTAAACATGCCATAAAACAAAACCTATGTTTTCCACTTTTTTGCACTTTTGGCCTTCTCACTGCAATATCGATGTAGCATTGGTATACAAGTCTCTCTACAATTTGCTATGTTTTCCACTTTTTTGCACTCTTTCTTTTCTCACTGCAAAATCAATATACCACTGGTACACAAGTTTCTCTACAATTTGCTAAACTTCATATCCGACTGAAAATCTATGTCTTGCAGCTACCTTGCAACACTCTGCCCAAACTAATCAAGGTAACAACAATGCGCTACTACAGCTCTAACGGTCCTTTTCTCTGCAATCTGTTAAACATGCCATAAAACAAAACCTATGTTTTCCACTTTTTTGTACTTCTGGCCTTCTCACTACAATATCGATGTAGCATTGGTATACAAGTCTCTCTACAATTTGCTATGTTTTCCACTTTTTTGCACTCTTGCTTTTCTCACTGCAAAATCAATGTACCACTGGTACACAAGTTTCTCTACAATTTGCTAAACTTCATATCCGACTGAAAATCTATGTCTTGCAGCTACCTTGCAACACTCTGCCCAAACTAATCAAGGTAACAACACAGAGAATAGTATTATGCACAGATCTAGAATTACATTGAACACATTTTTCTTATAAACCTAATAGCTTGTACTCATATGTGTACAGGTAACTACCATGAAAAGACAACACGAAGACACTACTGCTCCAGGGGCTGCTCCAGAAGATTGCCCTCTCCCAGAAACTTCGAGCATCTCAGAAACTCAGAAAAGGTAACTAAATAACCTCTAAATCTTTCCTTACAAGTTTCATAATACAAAGATTATGTTAATTCATATTCCTTTTAATATTGTAGAAAGTTTCATAATACAAAGATTATGTTAATTCAGATTCTTTTTAATATTGTTCTACAGGCATTATGCTAATTCATATTCTTTTTAATATTGTTCTACAGTCAAAAAGGTGAAGAGCAATCTGAACTAAGCTCCAGTCATGATTTATGCGCTCCAATTACAATACAGGAGCTGAAAAGCCTCAAACAAGGAAGAATCTTTCACGGGGATGTTCTTGTTATTTATAAGACAATTGTTGATCAAGTACACGGCATCCAATTGTTACGCGTTGACCTAGTAGATAGCAAAGGCAATATGGCAATCACACTCAATGTGCCACATAATCTCATTCCTACTGCCGAGGAGAAACTTGTAGTCGGCCAAGGAATTTGTATAAAAGATTTTAAAGTCTCTCCGAAAATAGTTTATGACCATTCAGACTGTAGCTGGATATTAGTTTTACATGAGAAAAGTATCATAGAAACTATCCGAGCAGTGTGTACAGAATACAGATTTGTGCCGACAACCACTATTAGCCAACTGACAAACACAACTGGATTTGCAATCGGTACAGTAGCTGGTCTTGTAACATCAGCTAAAGAAATAGGTAGCCAATATGTGCTAAATATCAAGGATGGCCAATGTCAAAAAGACACAGCTTCGGTATATACAAACTCAACGATTTATACTTTTTACATTTACTTAGAAGCAATTGCATTAGTGTTAACCCTTGGTACATTTTGCAATGCAGGTTTATCTTTTCATTGCATTAGTGTTAACCCTTCCTACATTTTGCAATGCAGGTTTATCTTTTCAGTGCATTTAAGCCAATTTTCAAATTAATACAACAACAAATTTCAAAACAAGAAGCACCAATGGTGCTGTTTCGAAATGTTGTCAGAGGACCCTACACATCTCTACGCACATGCAGAGCCACTTTCATAACAGCGGTCAAATCGAACAGAGTACTAGCAGACCTGAGCAAACTAGCAATGGCAACAACAAAGGTTGCTTCCTAGTCCACAAAATATAATTTCTAATTCTTTATTTGTTGTTTTGCTAAATTATTCGCTATTCTTCCAATTTATGTTTTTTATTACAAGATCTAGCGCTAAAACTCCACTGCAACCTATTCTCCTAAATTATCATCTTTCATCTATTGTCTTTGTAGTATTTTTTTATTACAATATTTAATTTTTTATTAAAATATCTAACCTTAAAACTGTACTTCAAGATGAAGCAGGTCAAAGGAATGTTAACCATAGCAGATATACATGCAGACCCATTTGTCATAATCTGCAACAACTGCTCTGTTCCAGCAGACACATTTGGAACAGTTTCCGCAGATCAACTTAATTGTTCCATGTGTCAAGAGTTAACAACATACCGACGCTGTTTACAATTGCATTGTGTCATCCAAACAGAAGGAAATGTTCAGCACAAGTGCATCCTAAAAGGCAATTTGCTTTTGGAGCTTTGTCCATCTCTAACAGGACTGACATATGAGAAATATCTAGAAGACGTTACTGATGTCACGTACAGCTTACGAGATTTCCATGTACACAGCAGCTTCCTGTTGGATAGTTTGGATGTCATTGTGCGTACAGAATGACTTATTTTACCGTTTGTAACCTTTATTTTACCGTTTGTAACCTGCTGCTCAAGAAGAACTGGAACTATGAATTTTTGTTGAAGAATTTTTGTTTGGAGCTCAGTTGTCATTCATGACCTGGATATCCATGTAATATATTTGTATTCTTATCACTGTTTTGGAACTTGTTTCTTTTCTTATCTGATTACTTTTTCGAACTACTTATTTATTGAACTTTAGTTCTTAATTATTCAAGAACTAACTGCCTTCTTCTCTAATTAGTCACTCAACATTACTATTTTGAACCAAGTAGTCATTTAAAAACTAAGTGACTCGTTTTTGAGGCGGAGAGCTTTAATAAAATTGTCATACAACATCTCCATGAGGATTTTGTTTAACCTTTGATATTGCAAGATCCTAATTTGGTAGCTTTTTCAAGATGCATCCTTTTACTGTCCTCGTAATTTTGTCTTATTGCTTGTTGAACTGCTATTTCGGACTGCCATTGGCTCAGGTGTGTTGTGGTCCATGTGGTACTAAATCCTAAATGAGATGTACTTTAAGAAGGCACAGGATTTTGAGTACGATTTAGGTGTTGATTTGCTGTATGGATCATGTGGCATGTTCGAATATGAATATTGGAATATATGAATCAGAAAGATCATGGTTATCAATATGCCAAGCCAAATATTTTTGATATAGTGAAAATTGAGTTGTAAGGCTTCCCTTGAGGCTTGGAGCAGTTTTATCTTACAGGGGCATCCAATTTCGTGAATAATCTTAATATATTTGTCATTTTAACAAGTTAAATTTGAATATCCTTTTCTTTGTTGTGAGCTGTTTTTCCTGTAGAAAACATCATAACACTTCCATTCCTTAAAACACAAAAGCTACAGGCTATATCCAGGGCAAAAATTGGCTTCTTAAAAATTAAAATAATAGTGAAGCAGTGAAGAGCTCAATTGAAAGACAGTAACAGTAAGCAGTGAAGAGCTCAGTTGAAAGACAGTAACAGTAGCGACCTATGACAGTCTATGGGGATGGAATGTAACATCCAGGGGTCAAGCTAACAGAAAAAAGGTAAGAGATCTATGCCAGTTTTGATTACTCAACTTTGAACCTCAATAAGTGCTTATATCACTTAATCTAGCCTCCTGAGCAGTTGTCATCACTATGGACAAAGCCTTCACTTCTGAGTTGTTTTTCCTTGTTGTGGGCTGTTTTTCCTAACTCTTCCATTGCTTAAAACACAAAAGTTACAGTCTATATCCAGGGCAAGTTACAGTCTATATCCAGGGCAAAATTTGGCTTCTTAAAAATTAAAATAACAGTGAAGAGCTCAGTTGAAAGACAGTAATAGTAGTGATCTATGACAGTCTATGGGGATGGAATGTAACATCCAAGGGTCAAGCTAACAGTAAAGGTAAGAGATCTATGCCACTTTTGATAGCTTATCTGTAAAGAAGCCACTGGGATTTGTTTCATCTATGTCACCCTTACCTGCCACACTCTGTTTCTTAAGTTTCATGCTGATGTTGTTTGTTTAATCCTTTAAATAGAGCCCAAGTTCTATTTAGTTTTAGTAATTGTTGCATCAATTTAGGGTTGCATTCCAGCATTCGTTGATATGTTTTTTTGGGGTTTTGTTTCGCCTAATTGTCTCTTTTGCAGAACCTTTTTTCCAGTGCTAGGTTTTATCAAAAGGATCTGGAAGCAATTGCGTAAAGTGCCATAAAGTGCTCAATTCTATTGTTGGCTTTGTAAATACCACCGGTGCAATAGTAATCTTGAAATTATTGCATGAGCAGAGCCCAAGTTCTAATTCACTGCATTTTTTTCCCTGGTTCACTGTTTGGTTATTCAAGGATGCCTCTATGGAACAGTTGGAGCTCATAGGGCCTGTCATTTTAAGTGGAAAGTTATGCTATAAATTGAGGTGAAACTACTGCTCATTAATAATTTTTTCCCAGAGTAAATCTCTGTTTAAGGCTAGTTCATCTATATACCTAAGTGAGGCAAAATACTGTAATGGAAAAATGCAACAGTTGCAACTTGCTGTAAGTCTGACTGTGGGCATAGCCATGACTAGTCACATAAGAGGCTGCAATGAATCATGGATTGCATTGATCAATGCATTTATATAAGATTCATATTCTAACTAATACCGTGTCACCGTTTTGAATGTACAATTAAAAAGAAATTACTACCGTTGGTTTGTTGGTGATGTTGTACCTTTCCTACTGGCTCATTTCAATAGCCAAACTATTGATCAGAGAGATCATATCTATAATACAGACCCTGCTGCTCATCTGCATTTTGTTAGCGAAGAAATCCTCTACATTGTGCTTGTACTTAGCTTCTCAGGGTTCTTTTTGCTTCTCGCTTAGTGGTACCTAGTTTCGAATAATTAATAGACAGTTTATATGGGTGAGATAATTTATATCTGTTCACTGTGTCACTTACTTTGAAAGAAATTTCGAGGTTTCCTATGAATACAGTGTTCTTTTTGCTTCTGGCTTAATGCCCCTGTGTTTAGGGCTGGGTTTTGGCTATAAGTTTGAGATGTATCTCTGTCAACACAGAGTATTCCTCAAGGGATTTTCCCGTTTTCATTCATGGAAGGAAATTTATCACATTTTCCTACCCATCTCTGTATTTGTAACATCATGTGGCTATTGTTATTATCTGCATCGGAGCTTTATGCTATACTCCTCGATATGATGTACCGGGTATACCAGCCCATGAGCTTTGTAATTTGACTTATACCGGTTCCATTTTATCGTAAATTGACTTTATAACATTTGGAAGTCCAGAAGTAAATCCGTGGTGTAACTAACTCCAATGTGCAAACATATGCAATCTTTTCCCTGCTCATCTCATTTCGATGTATTCCGTTTGAGGTGCTTTATAAGTGTCATCTGATTCTTCAGCAATGAGGTTGCGATATGCTAAACTAGGTAAGAAATATTCCCATCCCTGCAAGTCTTAACATAATCTAGTTTTCCTAGTTGCCAGTTAGTTAGATAGGTTGCTACTGGCTCATTTCAATAGTGACCTTCATGTTTCAATACTGACCTTCATGTTCAGGAAACAGGGCCCAACAACCCAAGTGCTTCCACATGTAAGTAAGCTTTTATTTTTCTGATTAAGTTCTTCGTTTTCCAAGAGCTCACCCTTGTTACTTATTTAAATTTTCTACATCTTTTCCAGAATATATCTTCTCTCTTCAAAGTTTTTCTCTTGGTCTTTCTCTTCAATTTATTTAATTGTCTGGATGTCATAGGTTTGGTCTTAGACTATTTCTATCTAGTAAAGGCCAAAGGGTTCTTATACGCTAATACATATATCACCTTTATTTCTCTTTACAACCATACCAATTCATGACCGCAAACCCTTCTTGGTTACTTTGGTTCTTTATTTTGTATTACTAGTTACATATTTTGGGTTATTCCAACCATAACCTAGTTGGGGGTTGGGCCGAAACGTTCTCAGAACCCGATCATTTCACATACAATAAGTGGAACAAAGAAGCCAATGGAAAAGATGGATGGCTGCATCATTTTACAGACCCTCGCAGAAGTAACGTTATGAAAAATTGTGCAGCAGCATAGGAACATGAAAAAAAGGAGGAATTTCTTGAGCTGTTTCCTTTGCATGCCGATGGTAACCTCAGGTCCAAGTGCAACCGTAGTCTCGACGGTAAACAACAGACCAACAACATGAAGTTGGGTGGTGGTGTATTGTTGTCATTAAAGTTTTTTGCCGTAGCTACAAACGAATTGCATCCTCAAAGTTTCCCTGTATTTTATTCATTTCCGTGACTACAAATCCCGTCCTATCCATTAACAAATTTTGTCATTTGAAATGTACGTTGAAGCCAGGTTTACCATACAATCTAAATAGCTCAAAGAATCTGAAGCTTCTGCTTGCATAAATAAATGCAAATGCATGGTCATTGTAACTGTAAATGTTCATATTTTTATGAGGGAACTTATATCTTCCCTTTTCATGACAAATATTTATCTTCATTATCTCCTTTCATCAACATTTTTATGATGGAACTTACTTCTTCCCTTTTTATGACAAATATCTTCATTCTCACCATTCATAACCATTTTTGAGTTTCCTAATCTGGGGGAATACAAATATTTTTGAGGTTTGCAATGTTCAAAATAAAATGTTTTGGTAATGAAACTGCTGCTCATTGATAATTTTTTTCAGAGCAAATCTCTGTTTAAGGCTAGTTCATCTATATACCTAAGTGAGGCAAAATACTGTAATGGCAAAATGCAACAGTTGCAACTTGCTATAAGTCTGACTGTGGGCATAGAAACTATTGATCAGAGAGATCATATCTATAATACAGACCCTGCTGCTCTACTGGATGCCAGTTAGATAGGTTGCTACTGGCTCATTTCAATAGTTCCCTTCATGTTTCAATACTAACCTTCATGTTCAGGAAACAGGGCCCAACAACCCAAGTGAGGTTTGATCTTGGGTGACATTTGGCATTAGAGTTACTGGAAGTTACTAAATTTATGACCAAACTATTGATCAGAGAGATCATATCTATAATACAAACCCTGCTGCTCTGCTGCATGGCAGCTTCTCAGTGCTCTTTTTGCTCCTGGCTTGCTGTACCTTTCCTACTGGCTCATTTCAATAGCCAAACTATTGATCAGAGAGATCATATTGGGTTCACTGTTTGGCTATTCAAGGATGCCTCTATGGAACAGTTGAAGCTCATAGCACCTTAGTCGAAATTTATGCTATAAATTGAGGTGAAACTGCTGCTCACCAACCTTAACCTTTGTCACTATGCGTGTCAATAGCTAAGTGAGGCAAAATACTGTAATGGTAAAATGCAAGAGTTGCAACTTGCTGTAAGTCTGACTGTGGGCATAGCCATGACTAGTCACATAAGAGGCTGCAATGAATCATGGATTGCATTGATGGCATTCTGCAATTGGGTTCACTGTTTGGTTATTCTCACATAAGAGGCTGCAATGAATCATGGATTGCATTGATGGCATTCTGCAATTGGGTTCACTGTTTGGTTATTCAAGGATGCCTCTATGGAACAGTTGGAGCTCATAGGGCCTGTCATTTTAAGTGGAAAGTTATGCTATAAATTGAGTAGGAAAACTCACCTTTGACAATGTTAACTTATCTTCTTCCATTGACTATTGCCTTGAGAGTACCCGTCTCGTTAGTCTGACTGTGGGCATAGCGATGACTAGTCACATAAGAGGCTGCAATGAATCATGGATTGCATTGATTCTATTGCTGACTTTGTAAAGACCATCGGTGCAATAGTGATCTTGAAATTATTGCTCCCACCTTTTGAGGTTGAAGGTGTGCACTGTCCATAAATTAACTTTAACCTACAATTAATTAAATGCACAATAGCCAAACTATTGATCAGAGAGATCATATTGGGTTCACTGTTTGGTTATTCAAGGATGCCTCTATGGAACAGTTGAAGCTCATAGCACCTTAGTCGAAAGTTATGCTATAAATTGAGGTGAAACTTCTGCTCACCAACCTTAACCTTTGTCACTATGCGTGTCAATAGCTAAGTGAGGCAAAATACTATAATGACAAAATGCAAGTGTTGCAACTTGCTGTAAGTCTGACTGTGGGCATAGCCATGACTAGTCACATAAGAGGCTGCAATGAATCATGGATTGCATTGATGGCATTCTGCAATTGGGTTCACTGTTTGGTTATTCTCACATAAGAGGCTGCAATGAATCATGGATTGCATTGATGGCATTCTGCAATTGGGTTCACTGTTTGGTTATTCAATGATGCCTCTATGGAACAGTTGGAGCTCATAGGGCCTGTCATTATAAGTGGAAAGTTATGCTATAAATTGAGTAGGAAAACTCACCTTTGACAACGTTAACCTATCTTCTTCCATTGACTGTTGCCTTGAGAGTACCCGTCTCGTTAGTCTGACTGTGGGCATAGCCATGACTAGTCACATAAGAGGCTGCAATGAATCATGGATTGCATTGATTCTATTGCTGACTCTGTAAAGACCATCGGTGCAATAGTGATCTTGAAATTATTGCTCCCACCTTTTGAGGTTGAAGGTGTGCACTGTCCATAAATTCACTTTAACCTACAATTAATTAAATGCACAACTAAGTCAAGCACAGTCGAAGTCCCAAGCCAGCCTCGTTTGTCAGCTGGCACTTGCACCTCCAATAAATGCCCTTCATATTCATATTGGATAATATCAAATCAGGCCGTATATGTATTCATGTATTTATTTCTGCACCTGTCAGAAATCTATCCCTTGTCAGAAATCTATCCCACACTCAAGTGTTCCGATCTTCCACGGCCTTCCCTATTTGATTGTACAACACGTTTTTGTATTTACCCACTGTCTTTCAATCTTTCCAAATGATTACGTCTTACTTATACTAAAATATTCTCAAAAACCCAGTGCCATTCACACTTAAAACCAGCTTGCAAACATCCTGAACTCTTTTATAAATTACTTTCAGCACCTACATATTGACATACATCTCTCTGCTTCACGGAACATGGAATCCATCAGCATAAGCCAACTTACTGAACTATCAGCATTGTTTCTCTTAGCACTTGTCCTCATGACTCTTTTGATTATGGACATCGTAAAAGTAGAAGCACAACGAAAAAAGAAAGCAAGAAACGGCCACTAACAATAGGATTCTTCTTTCGCTCTTTGTTTACAGATATCTTAATCATCGGAGTTATCAACACAAGTAGCAGCTGCAGACGAGCTGGTAAAAAGTGATTTGGTTCCTTGCTCAAGGGACCCTGTATCTTAATCTCGTGTTGTGAATGAGTTTGATTCCCATGCGAATCCAGAAGGCATGGAATGAGTATTGTTTCCTGAAAGCATAAAGTGTAGATGCGGATCGATGCCAGGATCAATGGCTCAAATGCCTACTGAAGCCCCTACTGCTGACTGCTGGTGGCTACAACCGCTAAGCACGCACTAGCTACTCGTCGCTACAACTACTACAGCCCCCACTGCTGGCTTTAGTTCCTTGCTAAAGCAATGGCCAGCACTGAAGCAGTCTTCACCTTATCAATTTGGCTCCGGTGTAAATCACTCTTATTTATCCTGCTTATAACGGCCCTATATACTTACTCAAACTTACTTAGCTTCTCAGTGTTCTTTTTGCATCAAATACTGAGGAGGTTGTAATGTTTCATTCATCACATTTTGCAAATAACAACACTGAAATACAATCTGAAACAAAATGTCAATTTGATCAAACTAGATTAAAACCATGTTGTCATTTATCTTTCACTATCAATGGAATTTGTATTAGGTTACAAGATTTGACATGCGATGTGTATCTTTTCTGCACTTCATTAGCTGCTTCTGGTGGTTTTGGTGGCGTATCAACTCCAACTTTTGGGCAGAGCACTTTTGGCCAGTCGTGAGCTGCTGCTACCAACACGAATCTGATAAGACCAGTTTCCCATCCATCAGAAGCATAGGAGGTAGAGCTAGTTTACTTTCTGTTTGAGACTCTAAGTTAACTGGTTTATCATGATGCCAGCTAAGCTGCAAGGTATACCGTTACAATAGGTTACAACAAGCACTCTTGCTCTTGGGAGCAACCTGTTTTCTAGCAGCACATCATCAATGTTGTCACAGAGCAAGCCAGCAGGTCTTGTACAACCAACTGTATGTTTCAGTTTTTCTAATGTTTTCCATTGTATAAGGCTATGAGCTATACTCTATTGCAGTTTGAAATATCATATTCCTCTAATGAGATGCCCAGAGCATTATATTTAGCTCATTAGGCATTCTGCAATGTGTGTCTTAAGTCCATATAGCGATTCTTTGTTGTATGTGATGTCTTTTGTGGAGCTTGTGTTTTGATATTTGATTGGTATGAACTGCAGCCTTCCCTGTTCAATGGCTTCCAAACATCCAACCCTGCCCAGACACAGGGTGCATTTTCTTTTGGTAATTTTGGCCAGTCGCAACCAGGTATGTTAATGATGATTATTGCCAACTATAGACATTCCAATTCTTTTAGTTTGATTTATCTTTCACTATCAATGGAATTTGTATTAGGTTACAAGATTTGACATGCGATGTGTATCTTTTCTGCACTTCATTAGCTGCTTCTCGTGGTTTTGGTGGCGTATCAACTCCAGCTTTTGGGCAGAGCACTTTTGGCCAACCGTGAGAACTACAATTATATTCTCGTTTCTATTTCATATGAATATGAGATTCATGTTTTTGGTACCTTTTGCTCTTCTTATAGAGCACTTCCTTCCTTTTGTTGCAGCACTCAGCAGAATATAATGGTTTCCACACCACAACCTGTAACAAATCCATTTGGAACTCTTCCTGCAATGCCTCACATGTCTATTGGACGAAGTGGGGGATCTTCTCCTTCCATTCAGTATGGGATATCTAGTTTGCCTATGAGTGTGGAACCGATGTTTTAATTATTCTCTTCTTTTCTGAAATGAAGTTGTCTTGTGCATCTGGTAACATCATCTGTTGTCTTTCAATTGGTTTTGATTGCTGTTTTTGACAAATCGACATGGTTAGGTTAATGGAAAACCTGTTCACACATTATTCTGTTTGAGACTCTAAGTTAACTGGTTTATCATGATGGCAGGTAGGCTGCAAGGTATACCATTACAACAAGTTACAATATGCTTTTCAGTCTACTTCAGACGAAGCTTTTGGTCAAAGCACTCCTGCTTTTGGGAGCAACCTGTTTTCTAGTAGCACATCATCAATGTTGTCACAGAGCAAGCCAGCAGGCCTTGTACACATTATATTTAGCTCATTAGGCATTCTGCAAACTGTAACAACAATTAACTGTAACGCTGCTTTTTCCCAGCTCAGGGCAGGGACTTGCTGCCCTGCAGCTCCTCTTGTTATAATTAATATGTTCAACCAATAAATTCCAAGGTTTAGGTCTTTCCTTACCATTGAATTCTCACACATTATAGATTTACTTTTTCTCTCACTAAAGAAGTAGATTTATTCATGCCAAGCTTCCTTAGGGTATTATGACTTAGAAATGGTTCGCATGTAATAGTTCCAGCCTAGACTCTTAAAATTCCTTTTTTTATATATATACATATATTAAAGATCATCCCAAGCCAAACATATAATTTGTTGCCAACATACCGTTAATCGTGTATTTACATTCTTACTTGTACATGTCACTATGTATACACATATACACTTCCGCTATACATTGTATAAACAATCATGCACTAATCAAATAAATTGATTCCATAATGTACACAAATAAAATTGATTCAACAAGTATAAAAACTTCTCACAATTATTTGGAAAATTATGGGAGAGAACACCTTCCTCCCGATTATTAAGTTTCCACCAGCGACTTTCCCTAGCTTCCACCAGCAACTTCCCCTAGCTCAGGTTTCTTGCTTTCAAGAATAAAAACCTATTCTATATTCTTTTATGGTATTTTATAATTTTTTTAAATCAATTTTTTCCTACTGCACCTCTTTAATTACCTAGGCATTTTCTTTTAATTAATTTTTTTTTTTCATTTTTTCTTTAAAATAAATTTAAAATTTAAAAATTTTCTTTTTATTAAGCTTTTTTCTCAAATTTTACTTGACTTGGGATTTCTTACTAGTTAAGATTTAATTTCCATTTCATAATTATTTCTCTCCAATTATGTTATTCTTATAATAATATTTTCCGAAAATTTTTTAGGAGAAAGATTTGTGAAGGTCTAAAATGTGAAACTTTATAGAATAATAAGAAATCTCTATTGCTCATATATTATTTCCCATATATTCACAAAATTAAAACTTTTATTTATAATATAAAATTTAGTTACATAATCATTCACTTTAAATATTGACTTTAATAACCATTAAATTCAAATTATAATCCCAATAATCTAAAAATAATCATGTGTTTAAAAGTATATCACAAAATATCACATATAATGTGCACCAATATATGCAAACAAATATCTTCCTCATATCAGAAACTTGCTCAGTTCTCAAGTCAATAAATAACGCCGGAATCATATGTTTAGTGATTTTAAAATCTCTAACCCGTTTTTTTTTTGGCCTCATAATAGTGGAGTAGAATTCCATAATCGTGGCTCTATATTTACTAATTCTCGTTAATTGAGATTGAGAATGATTAATGGAGGCAACAATTTTACAAGGGATGTGGATAATGAGAGTAGTGGTGTGGATAATGAGAGTAGTGGTGGATCCCTAGAGTTCCTATGCTTTTCATTCCATATCCTTAATTAATTTAAATCATGTGCAATGTGTGTTTATGGATTAGGATTTGCCTTGGGGTTAATGTTTTCTTGTGTCTTTATTTCGAGATTGGTTTTATCATATGGTTACCTTAGAGTGAAACTTTTATTAGGAGCATGTTTGCATTCACTCTGAGTTGGAAAGTTCTCATTGGATGGTACAATCATGGTAAGGAGTTCGTAAGGAAAAACAATAATATTGTGTGAATTGTTTTTGGACAAAGAAATGAGGGGACATTATTTTTAAAAGCATGATTTTACACTTTTATTAAAACTAATATAGATCCATTTTAAGCACGGATATAACATAAGTCTAGAGGGATCAAATTTCTTCATGGGTAGATTTATTTTAGAGTGCAAAATACAATTGTAATTTTCCATTGTTTAAATTGTATTTTTGGATACTATATAGAGTACATAAGTTGTAAGTACAAAAAAATTTGTTGGATTTTGACCAAAAAAAACATATGCCTAAAAAAAGACCGAACTTTAAAATACTCAAACCACTTCAAACATTTTAACAATAAAACTTATTTTTTTCAATATGGACAACTAATTAAATAGGTATAACATATTTATTTTTGTTTTTTTATGGTCGACATTAGTTTCTATTTTGATAATATTTTATTTTTATTTTAGTTTCTATTTTAATAATATTTTATTTTTATTTTAAGAGGGACACCTTCCAAATCTAGGTTGAGCATGGACATACTTACACATCGAGGTCATAATGGGTTGTAGAATGAGCCTCTCAGCTCAACAAACATAGATCCATTTTAAGCACGAATCTAACATGAGCTTAGAGGGATCAAATTTCTTCATGGGAAAATTCTTTTAGAGTGCATAATACATCTGTAATTTTTCATTTTTTAAATTGTATTTTTAAATGCTGTATAGAGTACATAACTTGTAATTACAAAAAAATTTGTTGAATTTTGACCCAAAAAAAAATATATACCTAAAAACACACCAAACTATAAAATCCTCAAACCACTTCAAACATTATTGATTTAAGGCTTCTATGATTTATCTTTGTGTGGTGTCATCTTCCAGAGTCATCACATTCATATTTTTGAAATCAATGTTTCGAACCATCCTCTATGGTTCATGATCAGGATAGATCCATGAGTGAATAAGCAAGAACTCAATAAGGTCAATAAATAAAGGTGTGGGCTAGGATGGGAATGAATGGAAACCGACCAGAACTTGTCGTCCACCATTCATTCTAATCCTATCCCAGACCTTTATTTATTGAACCTATTGAGTTCTGGCTTATTCATTCATGGACCTATCCGATGATGAACCACAGAGGATGGTTTGAAACGTTGATTCCAAAAATATGAATGTGATGACTCCAGAAGATGACACCACACATTTCAAACATTTTAACGATAAAAGCTTATTTTTTTGAATATCTTTATATGATATTTCTTAACATAAATATATCTTTATTACTTAACATAGATCTTTAAATAGATTATTTAATACTGTATTGAAATAATTTTGAAAAGTATAAGGTTTAAACATCTTACTGACACCATTTTTTTCTTTTAATTACTTTAGAGAAAATTATATTTCTTCATATCACTACAACACAAAGGGGGATTTAAGACAATATTTAAGACAAATTTTGGGTAAATTGTCTTAACTTGCGAGAAAAGAAAACTTGTGTATTGTCTTAAATATTGTCTTTAAGCGGGCATTTCAAATTAATTTGTCTTAAAATATTGTCTGTATAAAGACAATATATAACACAAGAACTTTTGTCTCTCCAGAGTCAATTTTAATTTTTGCCTCCCCAAAGACAATTTCATTTTTGTCTCTCTAGAGACAATAGTTGGGATTAAAGACATATTGTCTTTAGAAAGGAAATTTCTTTGATCCTAACTATTGTCTCTTGAGAGACAATAAAAAATTACATTTAAAGATTATACATCATCATTTTGTCTCTTTAGAGACAATATAAAATAATGAATCTAGAAAAAATTCTCACTATTGAAATAAACCAATATTAAAATTATTTAATTAACAATAAATTACAATATCATTCATTAATTCATATTAGAACATGGTGAAATCGAACCACCAACCTCCTATGCATAGGCACGTGGTCTACCATTGAGCTAGCAACCTTTAAAGAATTATGTGAGAATTATGGTAGTCCTTAAAATTGCATATATAGTCATTGATTTTAAAACTAGCAATTGCACAGAGAGATGTAAAGGAATTTCGATAGAAGTCAGCGTATGGAATCCAATAAGCAAGTGAAATATATGGAAAGTACAATTAAAAAAAACTCAAGGACACCATATCAATCCTTTTAACACCACCTTTCTTGCCCAATAAAAGTTTTGGAGTACCTGTTCTAGCATTTTATAGGCTACTTGAAAAGAAAAAGAAAAAAACACATAAACCAATGTGACTCACTGCTAGAAATTTATCAACAAGTGCAGTCTTCTTGGAAGGCACTAGGTCAATATTACTCCAAGCGTGAAATTTTATTTTTTAAATTGGTTATTATCCATCTCCAACAATCAACAATTGAAAAATTATTTACCGAAGGACCTGCCCAAATAAGAAATAGTCTCCCCAAGATTCATAAGCTTTCATTTATGATTCAGCCAAGTAGGGGATTCATCTTGGCCGAAAAGAAACCCTATTTTTTCCTTTCTAACAACTACTCTTGCTCCTTTTCCAAAAATGTCCAAGCAAAGATTAATACCCTCCATAAACTGTTGAATCAATGAATGTGTTAAGTTTGAGTCATCTGCAAAGTGTAAATTTGGGTATATTACAATACATATCATGAAATTTTATATCATATGGATAACTTACATAAGAGAAATAATGAAAATATTTTACAAGTGATGTTTTCGTGGTTGAATGTCAATTCTGCAACACCTTTATTAGAGTTAATAATACTTCGATATTTTTTCCAAAGAATATCTAATATTCAAATAATGAGGTGGATATTGGAAGTTACCCTTAAATTGTCATTCATTACTTATTCCAGCTACTAAAATGGTCTATATATCAATGCATGTTTTGTACATAGTAAAGGTGGCCAGCTTTTAGGAGCTCTTTCTCGTAGAAAAATATGTGTACTAGCCCAGTGATCTTAAAAGGGTGTGAAAGGCTTCACCTAACAATCAATACATTACTTGCATCCCATCCACATCTAACACAATTTTGTGATCTTTCTTCAAGCAAGTATCCAATCTTGCAAAATCTTAATACCTTCCCTAAGATTGTATCTAGATACAAAAAATTGTATTGATCTTTTCTTTTGTGTTTGACAAACAGAATCAAGGAAACAAAATTTGGGAGAAACCATCTTCTGTGATGGTAATTGTGTCCTCTAGCTCCAGGTAACAAGAAACTAGCAATAATAGAGAATGGTGGGGCATGAAACTATATCATAGTAGTGCTTGCCAAAAACAAGGCTTGCTCTACCAAGGAAATACAATTTACATTACTTGTTCCTTCTCAGAAAGACTGGTCGGGCTTTGACCCTAAACCTAGCAAGTCAAGGATCAAAGTTTTGTTAATTTAGTATTCATCATCTTCCAATGCTTGGAGTATACATTGTCAATGTAAGAGGCTAGAGATTAGGAATCAATTAGTGTTCCTTATAAGAGGGAATCACATACATATAATTGTATCTTGTTTTAGTATTGCCAAAATTCCCCACAAGAACATATTCCATCCTCAAAATGATGATACCAACTGGTATCCCTCACAATAAGTTCTTGCCCTCCAATTTTAAGAATGAGTCTCGAAGCAGTAAGAAAATCACCACAGAAGAAAATATTCTTGATGATTTGAATAGGCATTTTCACAGGAATACTAATAAGCCCAAACACAATCGCCAATTCTCACTATAATAGGATAAAAATTGTTCTTTCTAATCATCCTCTACATCGTGCAAAACAAAGTTTGTATTGGACACATACTTTGCCTCCTTCATCAACTTAGTTAATTCCTCCAGTTTCTCATAGATCACTTTTATTTATGGATTCATTGTGTCTTTGATAGTGAAACTATGCACCCTACCTTTGTCCTTAATCCAGCACACTCTTCGTTACTTTTTTCAATCCTTTCTCTTTAATCTTTTTCCTCACATTTGCGAGACAATCACACCTGCAGCTTGCAATATATTTATTGGGGAAAAGCACATATGCTAGAGCATCTTGTGGTTCCAAATTGAGAATATGTTTTGTTTCTTGTTTCCCTAAATCCACACTTCCATGGATTCTATAGGAAGACAACAAGGTGTTCCATACCAAAGCATTGGTTCAAACAACATTTTATTTATTAAATCTTCAGCCTCATTCAATTTAACGATCTTTCTAAGGTTGGATGTTGTCTACTACATGGCCAAAAGGTATGGTCACAATGACCTTAGATTGTGCACCGGATAATTTGACTGAAGCAAACTTCAATTTTATGTGTTGTCATGTTGAGAATCGAAAGCAATAGATGGAACAATATCAAATGTCTGATGATGTGATGGAGTAGTGAATTATCTCTGGTAACAAACAACACCCTATAATGTTCAAAATCATCAAAAGATTGATAAAATAGAACCCACACACAACAAGTCAACTTAGAGGAGGGCCTAGAATGGAAGTAACTTGTACTGTTTACATGGAATGAGGGAACGATGAGAGTGGCTCTAGGCATAAGCATAGTGTAAGAAATAAAAAGGATAACTAATTTTTTTTCTTTTAATTACTTTAGAAAAATTTATATTACTTCATATGGACAACTAATTAAACATGTATAGCATATTCATTTTTATTTTTTTATGGTCGACATTAGTTTCTATTTAGAGAGTATTTTATTTTTATTTTAAAAGGGACACCTATCAAATCCATGTTGAGCATAGACATACTTAGACATTGAGGTCATACTTGGCTATAGAAACCACTCACATTTCTAAAAATATGTACACATTACCAAACAAAAATTGCTCCAAAGTTGAATAAGGCTCTTGTGGCTAGAAAAAATTGAATATCATCAACATGTTCAAAAATTATTTAATAAAAGTTGACATCCCCAAATTCTTCTTTTCATTCAAGTTTCTGGAAAAATTTACACTCATTTCAAAATTAAAAAACTCCCCACTATCCTTGAAAGTGTAAAAAAAAACATGTTGATATTATATGTCTTAATAATACCACAAACTACTTTGTGTGCAATTATATATAAAACATAACATAAATCCTAAACTACAATACAAACCAATTTTATGAACCTATAATATATATATATATATATATATATATATATATATATATATATTTCTTAACATGGTTAAAACATAGTTATTTTTCACTCACCTTGATTCCCTAATGACTCTTTAGTCAATCTTTCTCAACCTACAATGTATCATCATATCAATCCCTCATTAAAATGTAAAATGATTATTCAATCATATATCTTCAGATTAATCCGGTTAAAATGTATATTAATATTATAAATTAACACATTCTTTTTTATCACAATAAAAAATAACGAAGTGACTTGGATAATTCACATGTTGTTTTATATTTTGTTTTTATTTTTACAAAGACTCGTTAACATTTTATCCTCTTTGCTTATACCAACACCTTTATAAGCCTCTTTCTTACAATACCTGAATAGATATATTTCCTGGATCAAATGTTTTATGTTAACACCAGAAGATCTTGATAATGGATTTCATAAACTCATAATAGAGAGATTTTCAAAAAAAGACTGAAATACTTGATCAAATTTTAAATCATCCGATTCAATTGGATGAATTTGGTATTGTTATAGTTTTTACGGGGTGAAATTAATTCACCTCTACCATATGAGGCGGTGAAGTTGACTTTATCGATTATTATATACGTGCTTTTTCCATACTTTTGATATCATATTATGTGTCTCATTTCTTTTCCCTTGCTCGTATTAAATATATATTTAAAAATATAGTTAAAAAGTCCTAAAGGATGGTGTTGTAACACCTCACATTGTAGGAACATTTACTGTGGTTACCAAGTTTTATCTCTTATTTTAGTTTTTTATTTTATCTCTTACTTTAGTTTTTTATTTTATTTGACATGTAATGTTAAAACACTAAGGCTTAGAGGTCTGCGCATATTTTGTTATGTGATTAATGAATAAGTAGGAGATAAAGTATTTTGACAAGAACTCAAAGAAACATTTGCTAACTTGGTGAGACAGTGAAAAAAAAGAGTTACTCATTTGCTTACTCAAAAGAGGAAAAGAGGAATGGAAGGAATGCTAGACGCTCGGGGGGAAAAGAAAAGAAGAGATAACATTTGTTAACTTGGTGAGACAGTTAAAAAAAAGAGTTACTCATTTGCTTACTCAAAAGAGGAAAAGAGGAATGGAAGGAATGCTAGACGCTCGGGGGGAAAAGAAAAGAAGAGATAACATGGGTAAAGTGGGCAGAAAAACGCTGCCCATATTTACTTGAGGGTGGAATGAACCAGCGGGAAAGTCTTGAGTCCAGTTTGAGGGTGGAATGAACCAGTGGGAAAGTCTTGAGTACAGTTTGAGAGGTATGTGATTTGGCTGGACTGTGTGTCCTGAAGTCTAAGATACCTCACTGCAATAGACTCATTTTACTGTGTGGAGAAGAAAGAGCTCAAAAGAGAGTCTAGACGTAATTGTCAAACTCACAGCTGAGTGGTGATACCTTCCAAGCAAAAAAAAATTGAATGCAAAGAACTGAATTACATAATTACTAATGTAGTGAACAGATAAGTAGTCTAATCTCATCATTAATGATCATTAAAAGAAAATGGTATGATAGTGATCACTTTGTTAAGTAAAACTGGAAACATCGGTTCTTTAATTTAAACTTGTTAGAAATATCTACTCGAGAACAAATTATGATTTGAGCAAAGGATAGTTTATGTGTGACTAGGGAAATAAATGATATTTAAAATATACAATCGTAACTATTAATCATAGAGATGGAAAGCACATATCGTAGATATTGAGGCACGAGATGCTAATATTATTTATGCTCGGTATAGTCAAAACAAAATGATCTAATTATTATGCTCGGTATAGTCAACACAAAATGATCTAATTATTGTAACAGAGTAATGTTTACATTATGCAAACTTTTTGAGTATTATACATTTACATGTGATAATTCTATGTGTTAGCCCATTCAATTCTTTCTAGTTAACCATAAACTAGAGAATCAATAAAATAATATCCGAAAAACAACCAAATTTCCAAGAATTTAGTTAATGCTTCTAAACATGTGTGACTAGGGAAATAAACGATATGTGTGACTAGGGAAATAAATGATATTTAAAATAGACAATCGTAACTATTAATCATAGAGATGGAAAGCACATATCGTAGATATTGAAGCACGAGATGCTAATATTATTTATGCTCGGTATAGTCAACACTAACAGAGTAATGTTTACATTATGCAAACTTTTTGAGTACTGTACATTTAATAACATGTGGTAATTATATGTGTTAGCCCATTCAATTCTTTCTAGTTAAGAATAAACTAGAGAATCAATAAAATAATATTCGAAAAACAACCAAACATTAATGAATGCAAGGTTCAAACTAATAGTTACTCAATCCTAGAAAGGAAACCAGAAACCAGATGATAGTCTATTCGTTTCATATTCTATTCAAAGGAAAACATTTCACCATAAATAGATTTGAAAAAGTCCATTGAGGCAGACTAGTAAGTCCAGCTTTAGAAGCCATGCAAATGTTTAAAAAAGAGCCTAAGATCGTATAATGTTAATAATGTATCCATAGCCTTGAAAAACCTTAAGGAAAAGGTTTAACCATAAATAGATTTGGAAAAGTCCATTGACGCAGACTAGTAAGTCTGGTTTTAGAAGCCATGTAAATATTAAATAAAATCCTCAGGTCTTATAATGTTAATAATGTATACATAGCCTTGAAGAACCTTAAAGTGTGTTAACAAATAGTTTTTACAAACAGTCAAAAATAGAAATTAATTAAGTTAAACCCTCGGCGAGACTAAGTCACACGGGCTATGCCCTGGAAGAACTAGAACCAACTCAGTTCACAAACCCCTTTTTATACATTAAATACATACTATCTCTAGCATATAACCTCCACAAAAAACCAAGTGCTTTCACAAAGTAAAGCTAGAATCACAGCCAATGGAAAATTCAAGCATAGCGACTATACAAAATAATTGGAATAGAGCAAACACCGTAGGGCTTAACATTGTGACCAACTTGAAAAGAAGAATGTGTATCATTTTTTTTCCTTACTGGTATTTATTATACAT